>JACCGJ010015138.1:0-12635 GCA_013407085.1 Atriophallophorus winterbourni | reverse complement strand
AACCTGATCTTACTGTCTCCACCTGACGACGGCAAACAGCCAGAAACCGGTAATGGTGTGTAAGGATGGGGATGTGAGCAACACATTACTTTGGTCATCCACAAGCGCCTTGAGTGCTTTGACCAAGAATCACTTTGTGATTCTGTGTCTGAACATCGTGGTTCGTTGTACGAACCCTATATAACAGTTGGCATACAAGTATATCTTGTTTACCTTCAATCCACTGTTTCAAGGCTCACTGAACCTGATCTTACTGTCTCCACCTGACGACGGCAAACAGCCAGAAACCGGTAGTGGTGTGTAAGGGATGGGAATGTGAGCAACACATTACTTTGGTCATCCACAAGCGCATTGAGGGCTTTGACCAAGAATCACTTTGTAATTCTGTGTCTGAACATCGTGGTTCGTTGTACGAACCCTATAAAACAGTTGGCATACAAGTATAATCTTGTTTACCTTTAATCCACTGTTTCAAGGCTCACTGAACGTGATCTTACTGTCTCCACCTGACGACGGCAAACAGCCAGAAACCGGTAGTGGGGTGTGTAGGGATGGGAATGTGAGCAACCCTTACTTTGGTCATCCACAAGCGCCTTTTTGAGGGCTTTGAAATCTCAAGAATCCCTTTGTGGATTCTGTGTCTGACATAGTGGTTCGTTGAACGAACCCTATAAACAGTTGGCTTACAAGTATAATCTTGTTTACCTTTAATCCACTGTTTCAAGGCTCACTGAACCTGATCTTCCTGTCTCCACCTGACGACGGCAAACAGCCAGAAACCGGTAGTGGTGTGTAAGGGATGGGGATGTGAGCAACACATTACTTTGGTCATCCACAAGCGCCTTTAGTGCTTTGACCAAGAATCACTTTGTGATTCTGCGTCTGAACATCGTGGTTCGTTGTACGAACCCTATATAACAGTTGGCATACAAGTATAATCTTGTTTACCTTTACTCCACTGTTTCAAGGCTCACTGAACCTGATCTTACTGTCTCCACCTGACGACGGCAAACAGCCAGAAACCGGTAGTGGTGTGTAGGGATGGGGATGTGAGCAACACATTACTTTGGTCATCCATAAGCGCCTTGAGTGCTTTGACCAAGAATCACTTTGTGATTCTGTGTCTGAACATCGTGGTTCGTTGTACGAACCCTATATAAAAGTTGGCATACAAGTATAATCTTTTTTACCTTTAATCCACTGTTTCAAGGCTCACTGAACCTGATCTTACTGTCTCCACCTGACGACGGCAAACAGCCAGAAACCGGTATTGGTGTGTAAGGGATGGGGATGTTAGCAACACATTACTTTGGTCATCCACAAGCGCCTTGAGTGCTTTGACCAAGAATCACTTTGTGATTCTGTGTCTGAACATCGTGGTTCGTTGTACGAACCCTATATAACAGTTGGCATAAAGTATAATCTTGTTTACCTTTAATCCACTGTTTCAAGGCTCACTGAACCTGATCTTACTGTCTCCACCTGACGACGGCAACAGCCAGAAACCGGTAGTGGTGTGTAAGGGATGGGGATGTGAGCAACAAATTACTTTGGTCATCCACAAGCGCCTTGAGTGCTTTGGCCAAGAATCACTTTGTGATTCTGTGTCTGAACATCGTGGTTCGTTGTACGAACCCTATATAACAGTTGGCATACAAGTATAACCTTGTTTACCTTTAATCCACTGTTTCAAGGCTCACTGACCTGATCTTACTGTCTCCACCTGACGATGGCAAACAGCCTGAAACCGGTAGTGGTGTGTAAGGGATGGGGATGTGAGCAACACATTACCTTGGTCATCCATAAGCGCCTCGAGTGCTTGACCAAGAATCACTTTGTGATTCCGGGTCTGAACACCGTGGTTCGTTGTACGAACCCTATTACAGTTGGGCATACAAGTAAATCTTGTGTTTTTTTACCTTTGATCCACTGTTTCAAGGCTCACTGACCTGATCTTACTGTCTACACCTGACGATGGCAAACAGCCTGAAACCGGTAGTGGTGTGTAAGGGATGGGGATGTGAGCAACACATTACTTTGGTCATCCACAAGCGCCTTGAGTGCTTTGACCAAGATTCACTTTGTGATTCTGTGTCTGAACATCGTGGTTCGTTGTACGAACCCTATATAACAGTTGGCATACAAGTATAATCTTGTTTACCTTTAATCCACTATTTCAAGGCTCACTGAACCTGATCTTACTGTCTCTACCTGACGACGGCAAACAGCCAGAAACCGGTAGTGGTGTGTAAGGGATGGGGATGTGAGCAACACATTACTTTGGTCATGCACAAGCGCCTTGAGTGCTTTGACCAATAATCACTTTGTGATTCTGTGTCTGAACTTCGTGGTTCGTTGTACGAACTCTATATAACGTTTGGCATACAAGTATAATCTTGTTTACCTCTAATCCACTGTTTCAAGGCTCGCTGAACCTGATATCACTGTCATCCAACTGACGACTGCAAACAGCCAGAAACCGGTAGTGGTGTGTAAGGGATGGGGATGTGGGCAACACATTCCTTTGGTCATCCACAAGCGCCTTGAGTGCTTTGACCAAGAATCACTTTGTGATTCTGTGTCTGAACATCGTGGTTCGTTGTACGAACCCTATATAACAGTTGGCATACCAGTATAAACTTGTTTACCTTTAATCCACTGTTTCAAGGCTCACTGAACCTGATCTTACTGTCTCCACCTGACGACGACAAACAGCCAGAAACCGGTAGTGGTGTGTAAGGGATGGGGTTGTGAGCAACACATTACTTTGGTCATCCACAAGCGGCTTGAGTGCTTTAGACAAAGAAGCACTTTGTGATTCTTTGTCTGAACATCGTGGTTCGTTGTACGAACCCTATATAACAGTTGGCATACAAGTATAATCTTGTTTACCTTTAATCCACTGTTTCAAGGCTCACTGAACCTGATCTTACTGTCTCCACCTACGACGGCAAACAGCCAGAAACCGGTAGTGGTGTGTACGGGATGGGGATGTGAGCAACACATTACTTTGGTCATCCACAAGCGCCTTGAGTGCTTTGACCAAGAATCACTTTGTGATTCTGTGTCTTAACATCGTGGTTCGTTGTACGAACCCTATATAACAGTTGGCATACAAGTATAATCTTGTTTACCTATAATCCACTGTTTCAAGGCTCACTGAACCTGATCTTACTGTCTCCACCTGACGATGGCAAACAGCCTGAAACCGGTAGTGGTGTGTAAGGGATGGGGATGTGAGCAACACATTACTTTGGTCATCCATAAGCGCCTTGAGTGTTTAACAAGAATCCCCTTTGCGATTCTGTGTCTGAACATCGTGGTTCGTTGTACGAACCCTATATAACATTGGGCGATACAAGTATAATCTTGTTTACCTTTAATCCACTGTTTCAAGGCTCACTGAACCTGATCTTACTGTCTCCACCTGACGACGGCAAACAGCCAGAAACCGGGAGTGGTGTGTAAGGGATGGGGATGTGAGCAACACATTACTTTGGTCATCCACAAGCGCCTTGAGTGCTTTGACCAAGAATCACTTTGTGATTCTGTGTCTGAAAATCGTGGTTCGTTGTACGAACCCTATATAACAGTTGGCATACAAGTATAATCTTGTTTACCTTTAATCCACTGTTTCAAGGCTCACTGAACCTGATCTTACTGTCTCCACCTGACGACGGCAAACAGCCAGAAACCGGCAGTGGTGTGTAAGGGATGGGGGATGTGAGCAACACATTACTTTGGGTCATCCACCAGCGCTTGAGTGCGTTGCTCAAGAATCACTGTTGTGATTTGTGTCTGAACATTGTGGTCCCGTTGTACGAATCCCTATATAACAGTTGCTACAAATTAACTCTTGTTTACCTTTAATCCACTGTATCAAGGCTCACTGACCTGATCTTCTCTCCACCTGAGACGGCCAACAGCCAGAAACCGGTAGTGGTGTGTAGGGAATGGGGATTTGAGCAACACCTTACTTTGGTCATCCACAAGCGCCTTGAGGGCTTTGACCAAGAATCACCTTGTGATTCTGTGTCTGAACATCGGGGTTCGTTGTACGAACCCTATATAACAGTTGGCACACAAGTATAACCTTGTTTACCTTTAATCCACTGTTTCAAGGCTCACTGAACCTGATCTTACTGTCTCCACCTGATGACGGCAAACAGCCAGAAACCGGTTGTGGTGTGTAAGGGATGGGTAAGTGAGCAACACATTACTTTGGTCATCCACACGCGCCTTGAGTGCTTTGACCAAGAATCACTATGTGATTCTGTGTCTGAATATCGCGGTTCGTTGTACGAAGCCTATATAACAGTTGGCATACAAGTATAATCTTGTTTACCTTTAAGCCCACTGTTTCAAGGCTCACTGAACCTGATCTTACTGTCTCCACATGACGACGGCAAACAGCCAGAAACCGGTAGTGTGTAAGGGATGGGGATGTGAGCAACACATTACTTTGGTCATCCACAAGCGCCTTGAGTGCTTTGACAAGAATCACTTTGTGATTCTGTGTCTGAACATCGTGGTTCGTTGTACGAACCCTATATAACAGTTGGCATACAAGTATAATCTTGTTTACTTTTAATCCACTGTTTCAAGGCTCACTGAACCTGATCTTACTGTCTCCACCTGACGACGGCAAACAGCCAGAAACCGGGAGTGGTGTGTAAGGGATGGGGATGTGAGCAACACATTACTTTGGTCATCCACAAGCGCCTTGAGTGCTTTGACCAAGAATCACTTTGTGATTCTGTGTCTGAACATCGTGGTTCGTTGTACGAACCCTATATAACAGTTGGCATACAAGTATAATCTTGGTTACCTTTAATCCACTGTTTCAAGGCTCACTGAACCTGATCTTACTGTCTCCACCTGACGACGGCAAACAGCCAGAAACCGGTAGTGGTGTGTAAGGGTTGGGGGTGTGAGCAACACACAGGTAAGGGAGTGTTATACAGCTTGGTAAATGGGCAAACGTTTGCGCAAAAAGTCACGAACCTAGTCTAAGATAATTGTAAACAACCGTGAAAATACAACTGCAATTTCATCGTTCAGTGTACTTTTATTTTGTGAAATTTTCCTATAAAAAAATGAATTGCGGTGAAATGTAACACCGAATTATTTTTTCGTGAGATTAAATATGCGTGAAGCAGTTACAAGCGATCATGGTTTGCTCGTACGTTCGTCGATTCAGTGTTGTAATATGCCAGTTGAATCAATTATGAAGTGTTGTTGGTAGGTTATTATGGCGCAGGATTTTTGATAATCTAGGTGTGATTTATTTTTTGTGAACACATTGTAGAACAATAGGCTTTATCCCTCATTGATTCAGTATCCGATGTATTCCAGTCGATTATCATTATTAATATTAAAAGACGGAATATCTGTCCCATTGAATGCTGAAATTAATTTGCGACGTTATGTAGATTAACAAAAATGTGAAAACTCAAAAATATAAAATAGCGTTATCGTTGCAGTATGTGCGCTATATTCATAAGCAATAATTATCTGGCAGTAAGCACGTATGCATCCTAGAGTTAAAAACGCATGCTTCAAATTTCTCAGTAACAATGACAAGATATTTTGAATGCGCTCGTCTTTGAAATACATCACAGAATATTTTTCAACAATTTTCATTAACATTTGATTAAAATGCTGAAGTACAATGACTTAGACATCGTACAAGTTAAATGAAACCAGTTCATCTGAATGGCGGACATGTTAATAGCTAGGTAAAAATTATAAGATTGTGATGCGGCATTAAGAAGCTAAAATCTGCCGTTTGAACAGGAGAAGAAGATATATCAACAAATGAATGGATATGTTTACAAATTAAATCATACAAGAAAAGTTAAATCTAGTTGCAAAATTTGTATTCTTTTTAAATTGAATGATTGATGTATAGCAAATTCACGGAATACGGGAAATTGAATTTTAGTTGAGCGTGAAATGTTTTTCAGCTATTTGGAATTACTTGTTGCAAATAAATAGTTTTCATTATTCATTATTAGAATACGTTTTATCTTATTTTTATAAATAATTATTCTACCAAATTTATCATATTATTGTACTTGCTTATGACATTTAAACAATTGAACTGTGATGAACTGAATTACATGATTCGGAAAAGTGCATTTTTAAGCTCACGAGGTCAAACTCGCTTAGAAGATTAAAACAATATAACCAAAACAAAGATTAGAACATGTACACCAAATTGCAACAGCAAAATCGTCACGACACTCTTACATAAATGAAGTTGATTTTTCAAGACATTGTGGTGGTTCAGGCTACGTGAAATTACAGTGTAGCGGAAAAATACCAATGTAGAATACAAAATATGACAATGAAAACTCACGGACGGTGAAGAAGTATATTCCACTACACACAAAATAATCCGCTCCGAATAAATCCAAGACGGACAACGAGTGATGAGAAAAGGTCCGGAGACAGCTGAAAAGGAGCTCGACTCCGTTAGAACAGTCAACACAGAACAGTCAGCA
This sequence comes from Atriophallophorus winterbourni, assembly GCA_013407085.1. Classification (NCBI taxonomy): domain Eukaryota; kingdom Metazoa; phylum Platyhelminthes; class Trematoda; order Plagiorchiida; family Microphallidae; genus Atriophallophorus; species Atriophallophorus winterbourni. The sequence goes on along the minus strand of JACCGJ010015138.1, from coordinate 6,129 downwards.
CAGAACAGTCAGCACAGAACAGTCAACTAGCACAACGAGGCAGAACGAACCACGCGCGGTTGGACGAAAAAGTTTATATTCAAATTTATGCGGTTACAGTTTAGTAAAACAACGATACAAAATGTATGAAAATGTGAAACGCTACAGAGCTCCCCCCTAGAGCGTTGGTCGGATCGACCAACGATCGAAAAATCAGTGAATAAACTCTGCTAACCGGGCAGGGAAAGAGACACAGCGCCCAGAACGCGTGCGAGAAACTGTAGGTTGAGTATTGTCGGTTGATTGGGAGAGGGAAACAGGGTCCTCGGTCATTGGCTGGGTCGGAGGGGTTGACGGGAATACCACATTAGAGTCATTCGAAGAGGGTTGACCGTATGAGGAATCGATATAGGCTGGCTTTAACCTGTCGATGCTGACGGAGTCTCGTGTTCCGTTTTTGTCCAGGACAAAATATTTTGGCTTGCGCACCAAAACTTTGAAGGGACCGTCGTAGGTCGTAGGGCGGCTGTAGGGGCTTCCGCAAGGCGTCGACACGAACAAAAACGTAGGGGCAGGTTGAGAGGTCGGGATGAACTTGGGCGGAACGGTTGTTTGGGCGCGTTGGGACGGGACGAACAGACTTGAAATGCTCCTTCAATCTCGCGGCGTAAGAGGAAACATCGAGCTCACCGGTGTGGCGGGAGTCAAGAATCATCTCGCCAGGCAGTCGTAGTGCGGTACCAAAAACAAGTTCCGAGGGACAATATCCGGCATCCTCCTTGACCGTGTTCCTGATTGCCAACAGAATGATGGGTAGCCGTTCAGACCAATGCACACTGGACGAGGAAGCTTTCAATTAACGGTGGAACCGTTCGACTAATCCATTTGCCGCGGGGTGGTATGCCGTCGTACACATATGTGTTGATCCGATCATTCGGCTAACATTCCGAAACAATGCAGAGGTGAATTGAGATCCTCTGTCTGTGGTGATAGTAGCCGGAACACCAAAGATAGATATCCATGAATGAACAAACGTCTGAGCAACAGTCTCTGATGAAATATCACACATAGGCGTGGCAACAGGCCAACGCGTGAATCGATCCACACACGTCAAAATGTAGGTGTAACCCTTGGATGGCGTTAAAAGACCTACAATGTCCAGGTGCACATGTTTGAAACGCGCGTCAGGTTGGGGGAATGTGGCAAGGGCAGCACGGGTGTGCTTATGAATCTTGCCCTTTTGACACGTAACACAGTGTTTTGCCCATTGGCGGATATCTTTCCGTACGTTGTGCCATACGAAACGTTCGGTAATAAGACGTACCGTTGAGCGTATGCTCGGATGGGATAATCCATGAAAGTGATCAAAAATAATCCGGCGGTGAGATTGTGGAACAAATGGTCGCGGCTTGCCGGTAGAAATGTCACAATGGATATGAGCGTCACAGTTCAGGAGGGGTAAACATGAAAATCGAAGGGAAGGGTTGTTTGTGATGACGGAAAATTCAGGATCAGCTTCCTGATGCCGGGCAAGATCCTGTAGGTCTACAGATGGTCGATTGACTTGGTGTAAATCCGTGCGAGAGAATGCGTCAGCAACAACATTACTGCTACCATCGATAAAGCGAATATCGTCGGTGAACTGCAATATGTAGTCCAACTGACGGATTTCTCGAGGAGAGTGACGATCCGCAGAGGTGCGAGTTGCATAAACGAGGGGCTTGTGATCAGTATAGATGGTAAACTGACGTCCTTCCAAAAAGTGCCGGAAGTGTTTGATCGCCAAGTACACAGCGAGAAGTTCTCTGCTGAATGTACTGTACCTCGTCTGCGTTGGTTGCAACTTCTTCGAAAAGAAGGAAAGTGGTTGAGCATCGCAGCCGATCAACTGTTGTAGAACTGCACCCACTGCAACAGAAGAAGCATCTGTTTTGAGCACAAGGCGGGCACTGTTTGTGGTATCCAAGTGGCTCAAGGACGTAGCTGTTGACAACTCCTTCTTCACGGCGACAAAAGCGGCCTCCGCTTCAGCTGTCAACACGAGTTTCTTTGGATTTCCTCGTAGTAAATCAGTTAAGGGTTGTAACAATTGAGCACAATTGGGGATGAATCGACCGTAATAATTGATGACACCAAGAAAACGACGAAGGCTCTTGATGGATTGGGGTAAAGGATATTCCACGATAGATTGGGTTTTGTCGGGTAACGGGCTAATACCATGGGAGTCGATTTGATGACCAAGGAATTGGACACTGGTTTGACCAAAGGCACACTTTTCGGGATTAATAGTGATTCCGTAATTGTCGAGACGTTCAAAAACAACGCGTAAATGTTTTTTGTGCTCCTCTGCAGTGGTACTGGCGATGAGGACGCCGTCGATATATACAAAAACGAAATCTAATCCACGAAAAATTTGGTCCATAAATCGCTGGAAGGACTGAGCTGCATTGCGAAGTCCAAATGGCATTCGGAGAAATTCAAAGAGACCAAATGGGGTAATGACAGCTGTCTTGGCGATATCCTCCTCGGCCATTGGTATCTGATGGTAGGCCCGTACCAAATCCAATTTTGAGTAAAACTGCTTTCCACGGAGATGCAGGGAAAAATCGTGGATATGTGGAATAGGGTACCGATCGGGTATGGTGATGGCGTTGAGTGCACGATAGTCATCACAAGGTCTCCAGTCGCCATTTTTCTTTGCAACCAAATGCAGCGGCGAGGCCCATTGACTATCGGATGGCCGAATTATGCCAAGGGTTACCATATGCTGGAATTCGTTTTTAGCTGCGTGAAGTTTGTCTGGCGGGAGCCGACGGGGCTTGGCAAAAACTGGTCGTCCTTTGGTGACGATGTGATGTCGAACCAGGTGCTTGGGGTTAGTCGCTGCAGTTGAGGGGTGCACCAGCGAAGGGAAATCCGTGACGAGGGAAGAGAACTCATCAGAATCGGGAAGGCACACACGTAAGTTGATAGAATTAAGTGCAACGGTTTTACAAGAAACGTGAAGTGAAGTAATCTTATCTTGCAATTGGCGTCGCTTAATATCAACAACTAAATCAAACTGCGCAAGAAAATCAACACCAAGGATTGGTTGTTTGACATCGGCAATAATAAAAAGAAAAGGGAACTGCCGGCGGAGTCCGAAGTCTAGGTTTAGAAACTTCTGACCATACGTGGAAATTTTCGTTTGGTTAGCCGCCTGGAGACAAATTCCTGTAGCTTGAAGGTGGCGTTTTTCTGCAGATCGAGGTAGAACGCTCACCTCAGCACCGGTGTCGACGAGAAAATTCTGATGAGAATTCCGATCAGTGACATACAGGAGGCGACTAACGGGTTGGCCAGCGACAGTCGTCGCCACTACTGGCTGGCGCTCGCGTTTCCCTGTTTAAAGAATGCGCCAGACTTGGGGTATTTGCAACCGGGGCGACAGTTACGTGCATCGTCACCGAAACGTCGATGAAAATAACAAATCTGATTGCGGTGTCGCGACGCACTGCGGTGTTGTGACGTACTGCGGTGTTGTGACGTACTGCTGCGTCGTCTCGAATTGGAGTGAGTGCGGGTTTCAGCATGACGCGTCAGATTTGCTATAGAGAGTTCAATTCTGGATAGTCGTTCTGACAGACTTTCTGTGGATTTTAAGGGTTCATTGGGGATTAATGGCTTGGGTGTCTCAACTTGCTGGACGGTATGATGTCCGTAATATTCGTTGGTTTTATCCGCTATATCAGCAAGCTCATCCAACGTGGAACGGGTGGCAGAGGCTGCTAGGATGGACGCCATGCTTACAGGTAGACATTTCAACCATAATTGACGAATGATAGAGTCATCGACCTTTGCGTCCCCAACCAATGCGCGCATATGACGAAGAAGCTGCGAGGGAGTGCGATCACCCAGCTGAACACTTGAGAGAAGCGGACGCAATCTGCCCTCTTCCGATATAGTGGTTCGCTTCAAAACAGCGGCCTTGAGTAGATCGTAAGGGGTTTCAGGAGGCATGACATCAATTACATCAAAAACCTCTGCGACAATCGCAGTGGGGAGAGAATTCGAAGCATACAGATACATCGTGTCCTGTTTCATAATTCCTCTGAGCCGAAATGTGTTTTCCATCAGACGAAACCATGCACGCGGATTAGTACCGTCAAAATTAGGAAAAGGGACAACAACAGCGTTAAGGTTGAGAGAGTTGGTAGAGACGTCAGATTCCATGATGAAAAAAATTGATATAGGAGCGAAAGGAAATACAAATAGCGGGCTCACCAATTTATGTAGCGGAAAAATACCAATGTAGAATACAAAATATGACAATGAAAACTCACGGACAGCGAAGAAGTATATTCCACTACACACAAAATAATCCGCTCCGAATAAATCCAAGACGGACAACGAGTGATGAGAAAAGGTCCGGAGACAGCTGAAAAGGAGCTCGACTCCGTTAGAACAGTCAACACAGAACAGTCAGCACAGAACAGTCAGCACAGAACAGTCAACTAGCACAACGAGGCAGAACGAACCACGCGCGGTTGGACGGAAAAGTTTATATTCAAATTTATGCGGTTACAGTTTAGTAAAACAACGATACAAAATGTATGAAAATGTGAAACGCTACAACAGTATATGTACAAATGAATGGATATGTTTACAAATGAAATCATATAAGAGAAGTTAAATCTAGTTGCAAAATTTGTATTCTTTTTAAATTGAATGATTGATGTATAGCAAATTCACGGAATACGGGAAATTGAATTTTAGTTGAGCGTGAAATGTTTTTCAGCTATTTGGAATTACTTGTTGCAAATAAATAGTTTTCATTATTCATTATTAGAATACGTTTTATCTTATTATTATAAATAATTATTCTACCAAATTTATTATATTATTGTATTTGCTTATGACATTTAAACAATTGAACTGAGCTGAACTGAATTACATGATTCGGAAAAGTGCATTTTTAGGCTCACGAGGTCAAACTCGCTTAGAAGATTAAAACAATATCACCAAAACAAAGATTAGAACATGTACACCAAATTGCAACAGCAAAATCGTCACGACACTCTTACATGAATAAAGTTGATTTTTCAAGACATTGTGGTGGTTCAGGCTACGTGAAATTACAGTATATGTGTAAAAAGTAAAAAAAGGTAACCACTCACAATAATTCTTCGATTGCACTGAAAGCGATTCTTCCTGGCTTGGCAATTGACTATTCCGGTCCAAACGTCAAAGTATTATCACCGCGGTAAATCCAAGAATTAGGTGCGGCTGAAATATGGAGCAGTCCTTTTATGGCAGGCAAGTAATCTTTCCACAATCCACAGTCAGAACTCCAAGCACGCAGTACGTGTATCAAAGGAGATGAGAAGGGCAACTCCGAGCAAACGAAAATTTATATTCGTAAAATCCGGGTACAATTCAAAAAGTGTACATTGATTGATACAAACAAAAATGTTTACAGAAAAATGCCATAGTACTCCCCCCTAGAGCGTCGGGCCTATAGAAGACGCTCGAAGAAATCGTTAAGCTGTGAAGTCATCAAACTTTGATGGGAAATGGACTCTACGACCAGATCGGGTTTGTACTATAATAATGTCCTAAAGAATGTTGGAGAAAAGGCATGTTGACTGGAAGATTTATATCGGTAGCCAAAAAGGTACACGAAGGTACATGGTAGCAATCACGGAACACGAATCAACGGAAAGTCGTTATCAAGGTCAATTGTTGTGTACCGTAAAACAATGGTGTCACACAGCCCCCTTTCGAGCAGTCTGGTCAGAGGAGACTTCTGATCAGGAATTGACAATTGAACTGGCCAAGTGGTGTCAGGTCGTTCCAGGCTAGAACATAGTTTCTCAGCAACCAGTAAGTTCGAAGTCAGCCAAGGCACTTGATCTGCGTGGGTCGATTGTCGGTGGTGACCAGGGTAGGATACACGAAAAACCGATCAGTACTAAGCCAAGTCACGTCTCACATGGAGTGAACGTGCTGCGGGAGCCGAATCACATGGGGTGAACGAGCTGCTAGCGGAAATCGCCCGTCTGGCATGGTCTTAGTATGAACCCAGTAGGAACAGATGTAGGCACATCCGTAGGCTTGACAACGAAGAACCAGAAGCTTCGGAAACATAGTTCGTGCTGAGAAGTTCCTGCA
>JACCGJ010015137.1:0-22721 GCA_013407085.1 Atriophallophorus winterbourni | reverse complement strand
AAAACGAAAGATACACTCCAATGAAAAGCGTGTAAGCCAATCAACGATAGACGAACTTTAGAGTGCGTGCGCTCTATCTACTCCTTCCAAAGTGTGTCCTCGCTTCGATTTCCCAAAGCTAGACACGCGGCCTTGTGTTTTCGGTGGCCAACACTCTACCCCGTTGTGTCAATGGTTGTAAGAAGTTTTGCTCGAGTAAAGACAACAGCAGCGTTCAACCACAAGTGCTCAATTATGGGGCGGTAAGCATTTCGATTGGAATGAATGATGGGTGATATTTGTGGGTATGTATACCGATGATGTTTGTTAATACATACCTAAGTAAATGCACACCGCAATGGGTAGCGACATGAAATCACCCCTTTCCAAAGTGGTTCAAACCATGATCAAAAGGACTAGCTTTTGATTGATTGATCGCACGAGACACCTGTCCAAACGGAGAGAAGTTGGGGAGGTTGATGGCCAAATAAACCAAGCTCCCGGAACTGTTTGCCCTCGTTCGCTGCACGATAGCACCCAGATTAGCTAAACGATCGAATCATAAGACTCAACTTAACGTGGATGTAACAAACGGATCGATGGAGCCAGAATTTTCTATCACATCTTTATTGAAGCAAGGTGAACATTCAAAACAGAGCAACATTGAAACAAGTGATCAATACACTTGGATTGTATCGGTAGAAACCAAAGCCGGTTCGAATGTTACAGGTAATAGTTATCTAATTCACTGAAATTCAAATAGTTTAATGTTCATTGTCATTTTGTCTGATCGAAAATCAAACTAGATTTTAAACGTCAATCTGTCAAACTAGGCGAAATTTATTGATAATTTTATTCGGTATAAATTACTCGGCACTATAACTCATTCAAATGGATCTCTCTATTACAATCTGAGTCTGTTTTTTCGATTCGGTAGTATTTCATGTTTGCAGTAGATTAATACACATAGTTTACTTAGTGTGGAAAAAATAGTAGACCTCAAACGCTATTCTACACAAAACGAGTTTTTAGTCTCAATTTCATTGTTTATGTCTCTTCGAGTGGCGGATTTAGAGTATATTAAACACTTTATGGATTGTTGTACAAGTTCAATCGATTTCTGGCGATGAATTTCTAATACCACATAACAATGCTCAGTTCACTTATCTGTCTGTACGTGTGTGGCCTCTCAGACTTTTTCCGCATTCTAGCATCGCGATGGACAATTGAAATTCAAAATTACCTTGAGCTTTATTCTCCTTTAAGTGCTTCGAAATAATAAGCATATATTTGTCTTCGAAGTCTTGATAGTCAAATTTATTATCAGCAGTTGCAATTGTAAAATACTCACAAATGTTTACCAGTTGATAATTTGGAACTCACCATGCATAAGTAATAATAAACGAAGATACTGTGGTGCGCACATCCCCATCTTTTACTTTTTATATTCAACGTTGAAACTAATAATTCCATCGGAATATATCTGCATCTTGAAATGCAATACGTTAACGCTAACTTGAAGTCTTTGTAGCAAAAAATATGGAATGTTTCGGAATCATTTAATAACTGACTGATTCCGCATTAAAATACTGTCGATGCCTCGATTTCGCTATCTTCTCTATATAATGGAAAAAATAAAAGAAATATTTTCAACTGCATTAGGATAAATATATTGCGGTGCTCACATCCCCATCGACCAACATTCATCTGTTTTTTATAAGCGCATCATAAAAGTACAGCGTACAAGTATAAAGTTGTTCATTAGGTCGACGGTGCGTATGTACATTCATGCCTTGCTTCTGTATTGAACCGGTAACACCATGTTGAAATGCCTTGCGAACGGTACCAAGTCTCATGCGACAAGACGCCCATCTCATTGTTATTGATTCCTTTTTATATCACTCTGGGCATGTGAAACATGACAATAATAGGACAAACGCACATTTTTTGACTGAGCTGAAATTTGACGGAATACAGGCTCGTACTATCATACGTATGAAGATTTACATAACAACATTTAGTTGAAAATTACATCTTCAGACTGCTTTCAATCAGAATAAAACCAAACATTGACAATCATTTTCTTAATGCTCTGATTTGGATCCACAAAATTAAAGGATTTATTGATAGACCTGTGAATACAAGGCTTTTGGTTTTAGTATATGTTTTGCGGTTGAAATTTTACAATCGATTCTTCCAAATATATTTAAGAAAGTGCGAAAGTATTTATGTATATTGTTGTTCATATCCAACGCACTCCATTGATTTAAAAATAAGGTAATCAACTTTTTGATTCAAATGTTTTTAATTCGAAGTTTAGTAACGCGTTTTATATGAAGCACAGTGTGCTCAAGTTAAGCTAATTATCACAATGTACCTCCAACAACACATTGAAAATGTATCAATACAAATTAGGGAGAAAATTTTCAAGTCACATTCTCGTTTTTGTTATAACAGGTAGCGATTCTGACGTCACAAACGTTACACGAAATCTTCAATTACACCCTGCACCGATTGAATCCACAGAATCTGTATCAACCAGTTCAATGAATGATCAAAATTTATTATCAATGTACGAAATGTTTCGCTCGTTTGCCGACTACAACTCCACTGTAAGCCCGTCAGCTTTGCTAAGAAGTCTGCCGAATACGGGCGAAGTGGATCGGAATCAAATGCTTGTACTTGCCAGCATGTTAATGAAAAAGTTGCCGCGAGATGACTTACCGAATCCGAAAACATCAATTTGGAATCAGATTTATTCTACCCTGAAAGTTGTTGAACCAAAATTTCAAGCAGAATGTAAAAGACATCAATCTATGCAAAATGAACGATTTGTAGCACAGAAAACTCCGAATAGATTTGAAATGCATAGCACGAACAACCATGCCACTGAAGGGGTTTCGAGCGAACGTCACAGAAACTCCGGCAATAATATATCTTGGCAAGGAAAGTCTTCAACGGAGAAAAATGAATGTGAGAAGCTCCACGGCACATATGCAAGTGAACAAGAAAGTAGCGTCTTAGTGAATTCAAAGATTGAATCTAATAAAGAAAAAGAAGGAAATCATGTATATTGGGAATTGCCAGGCGACGCCACATTGGAAAAAAGTGAGTACAGTTGCCGCGAAATGTGTATTGGTTAAATAATATTATTTATATTATAAAATTTGATTGTCAGATTCGCTTGAAAATCTCTCTGTGCAGAATATGGTCAAAATTAGATAAATTCAATGATTATGATCAGGATATGTGATTAGAACTGGCACAGCTGTGATCGAATATCTAGTAAGAAAAACAATATGTCAAGCCAGTAACATGTAATATGTTTATTTTCATCAAGTAAACAGATAATGGCATGGGATCTCGGATGGAGCAGGACCACTGCGAGACACCCAAGTGGATCTGAAGACTTACATAAAATTTCCTGAAGATAAACTAAATAGGCAACCTTTTTGTCAGCATTCAATCGTGATGTGGATAATGCATACGCGAAAGCAAAGCTGCTAGATAAAATTAAATAAAGTTATGCTTTTAAACATTTAACTTTATCAGATATTTATGGCGTATCTCCTTGATTTTTATCCACAGATACAACTCTGGATGAAATCACTAACCATTATGGATCCGCGGAACCGCAAACAATCGACCTGCTACCTCAGACTGGATCACTCTCATTCATCCGTCGGAAAAAGAAAACAAGAACGGTCTTCTCGCGAAATCAAGTCCATCAGTTGGAGACCACGTTCAATTTGAAACGTTACCTTTCCAGTTCCGAAAGGGTTGCACTGGCTAAGGCGTTGCAATTGACTGAAACGCAAGTCAAAATTTGGTTCCAAAATAGGCGAAATAAGTGGAAGCGTCAGAGCGTAAACGACTACGATGAGGCGAATGTACATTCGTCAAATAAATCAATGCCGGCTGATCCAATATCCTATTTTCCATCCAACCATATTCTGACGAATGGCAATCAAATATCTAGGACAAAACTGCAGATGGATGGATTCATGACGCGACAGATGACAAAGCCAAACTCTATCGTTGATCGGTTCCCGGGTGCGCAATCGCCATGGGGCTCATCAACTGATCTCGCGTCATTCATGCTAAAATCAGTAGACCACAATGAAACAGCCTCAATGATGTTTCAGGCAGCTCACGATGCAAAAGCGCAAAATGCCCACCGCTTGCTCGATCTATCAACCCGTCCGGTAAATGAAATGGATTTGGCGTTGAATGAGATAAGTACGACGGATGCAAGTAACTTGATTTTCAAAAAAGATAATCCGAGGCTTTCGGAACGGATGAACGTTATAACTACAAATTCTGATGTCACGCATCCAATTTTACAGAATATGAACGCTAAATTTACAGAAACCGTGATAGAGCCGAACATCCTACTGGCGGCTTTGAATGCAACCGCTGCAATGATGTTGAACCGCTTGAACGGAAGTCTTCTAGAACAATCAGTCCAAGTAAACCAAGACACATCATCGCCGGATCAAAATGGCGGGAAACCTAACGGCCATGCAATCCTTTCGCTCGGATTTAATGATAGAGATATTTCCAATCCTATTAGTGACGATGGTAATGCATCTTCACGGAGGATTTAGCATACCGTTGACTGACAATCCTGGAAATCTCCAAGTAACTTTCATTTTCATTGTCATACTGCAAATATCATTCAAAGTAATCACAACTTCACACACCTATCTGCATACTTTGTTGATCTATCTGGCTTTCAAGTTTGAAAATATTGCTGTTGTTACCCAAACTACTGTTTTCGATTTAGTGGAGACTTTAAATTAGGAAACAATAGGTTGGTTTAAAAACAAATCATTTGCATGCATTTTGTGCTGTGTACACTCATCCAGTGGTGACAGTAGGATCAGGATTCACATACGCTTGAAAGAGCGGAAGAATGGTAAACAAGTTTCGCTTGTATGCCACTGCTCGAACCCACACCCATGTAGATATGATGTGAACCTATGACCATGAACGAAAAGCTCATTCGCAAGCATTTACATCAAACACCCAGACGATAGGGTTAATTTGTTTGTAAGTCGGGATTTATTTTACAATGGAGAGGCTTAATCGCTAAATGAGTATTAAATTCTCGAGAATTACATTAGCATTAAAATCTTACGCAAACTTTAGCAAAAGTTGTGAGTAAATTGTATCTTTATTGAATCTGTATTAACCAATTTTTACCACTCTCATTATTGCTCAATTTTTTGATGTTCTACTGTGCGTTCCGTGTAGCCTTCGATCGAACTTGCAAGCAAAAACGTTCTTGAAAACAAAACGATTCTGTCTAACACATCATACCACTTTCAATCCGAAAGTGCAATTGAACAAATAAGCTTCAAGCGATCACCTGAGTTTAGAAACTGTGTGTGGTCTAACTATTGGTGAGAATTGAGCAAAAATTCATCATGAACTCTTTCCATCTTTTTGTTGTGCATATGCTGTGCCATGAATCCTCGTTCTTCTATGGCTTAAAATGATACCGCCTTGTGATTAAAGTAATCGCACACATTCCACGGATGAAAACAAATTCTACTGCTGTTTTGTTCTTTCGATTGTTAAAGAAAGAATAAAATCAAATCTTTATTAATGTCAATTCCATCATTCTTGGTTTCAGAAGGATTGAGTTTCATTTAATGGGTTCTGTGAATGCTAGTAATACAAATGATTTTTGTTGATTAATTGTGAGATAAACTACACCATAAACCAGGAAAGATATTTGTTACGTTTTAATAACGTCTACACTAAATTGCATCTTAAGAAGACGTGCTATCGCATGTTGAATTTAAATTGTGTCAGGTAAACTGCTTAAATACTAGAGGCCACTTTCGAGGAGAAATGTTCATTCAAAATCGGTCAGTTAATCATTGATTAAGTGATATTCGTCTGTTTTCTAAGCATTTACATCGAATCAGGGATATCAAAATAGCAGTGAATGTTTGAAATCCGTCAAAATAATTACGTAACGAATAGTCTGATTGAACGGAGCTCACGCGATCTTCTAAATCCTCGACCCGTTGCGTGATGTCGAAACTTTTGTGCGTCAACCACAAAATGGCTAATTGTCATGTTCAGTGGTTCGAATTGAAAAGACCGTTTCTTAGATGTCTATCGGAGATCGGGTGTTGGGATTGAGGTCCTGAACCTTCAGTCAATTTTGTTACATGATACGCTCATTTGCGCTAACGGGAGAAGATTAGCGCAGATGATTTCAGGGTTGCGCTTCAGTGTTGAAAACAGGAAAGATTTCATGTGGAACGTAATTAATTCTCACTGCATTGATTGATTAATTTCGTTTTTAAATATTCATGTCGATTGGTTTAAATATAAGCACTATTTTTCTCGTTCAAACAAGAATAAGCCTATAAAGTATCTTGTGTTGCTCACGTTAAACGCTTAACTGTATATCTTGGTCAGAAAATCATTATTTGCATGCGTTCCTATCACACACACGCCTACACACCCCAGATTAGTCTTGTATAAGTGGCGAGAGCGCTTAACCAGGTCATCACTTTGTGGTTCTTTGCTTAAACATATTGAATCTTTTATAAAAACAAGTTACAATAAGCTTTAAAGTACAGCCGGAAAATATAGTAGAATGTTCGCCCAAAATAATATTGCATATATATATATATAATTACATGACGGCTATTTTGAAATTAATTCAATCCAACCGACCACATAATTTAAGGACAGTAGTATACACGATGACTGTAACCTATGGATGCCTATCACAAATTGATTGGTTAGCTGTCTTACATTAATATTATTACAATTATTGGACAAATCTTTGAATATATATATATACTATATATATAAAGACAGCAACATCTAGAAACCGGTAGTGGTGTGTAAGGGATGGGGATGTGAGCAACACATTACGATGGATAATAGAGTTTAAACAATTGTGTTTTCTTTTAGCTTTTCGATACTAAAATCATTCGACCAATTTAGTTTCATTTACTTAAATTTCTCAACACTTGACAACGCGTTTACTCTGCTCGGTTAGAAAACATGAGATTTAATTCCTCAAGACCATCAATCGATCGAGTAGATAGCGTTATTGTAAATCATGTTCGATTATACCATTGTTATGAAGCACTGCTAATTTAATCAAACATCAAACACTATTTTCAAAGTGTATATAATTTTACATTTTTATCCTATAAGTGAGTTATCAAGCGTTTGATTCAAATGACGGGAAATTGGTTTTGAATTTGTAAATAGATTGACTGCGGTGACAATGGATATTTTGTCGGTTGGATCAAATCAACAAAATTTCCCCAATCCCAGTCCCCACCAAGAGAGCCGGTTTGGCCCAGCAAGAAAAATGTGACTTTTCGGTTGATTTTGTGTGATGGTTAAATAGAAGTATTGTACCTTGTCATATTTGACGATACAACACAGCACTAATGGGAGTGGATTATTATTTGTAATAGCAAGACAAAATTTGAAGAGATGTGTTATCGTTAATGAGATTCTCGAAGGATGGCGCAGTGTGATAAGATCATAAACGGGTAATGTTTTTCTGTTGGTCGCCCGTTTGGCAAATAAAATTAGGAATAAATCACTGAAAATTCAGTAGAATACAAATGGTTGGAAATCTCATTTGTTCAACTGAACCTGCGATTTTTATGTAATATAAAAGTGGCGATTTTAGTTTACCCACTTTCGAAGGGCAGAGAAGTTTGTTAGATGTTTGGTAAAAGGAATGATAAGGTAAGAATTTTTTGTGTAGCACAAACTCCCATATTTAATGTGATGCAGGAATGATTAAAAATTGCTTCTTATCTTAAAAGTTACTTAATAAGGTTTAATTGAAGTGCAGTATATTCAGAAAAAACGGTGGAAAACATTTAATCAGCCAGTAAGCTCACTGCATTAAGTTAAAGTATTTTTGCAAATAGTTACAAAAGCATTTAATCGTTCATGTTGCAGCAATTTCACGATTTCAATAAGGACCATGATGTTCTGAATCTAAGTCTCGCCACATATTAGAGCATCGACCTGGTGGAACATATCAGCCTACTGCATCAACTTACAACGTGATTAATCCGTGGATGCGTGAATAATCGGATCGTAATTCATAAAAATAATGCTTTAAAATCGAATACACACTTAGAATGTAACAACGTAGCACTCCAAATAATAGAAACCAGTATATTCCACATTGCTGATTTCCGAATTTTCCTCAGTTGTTGTTGAATCTACATTGTGAATGTATGGCTTTTGCCATTTGGCCAAGTATGAAGATTCGAGATGTGAAGGCTCATTTTACCTATACGAGTAGGCATGAAATGTTCCTTATTCTTTATTCATTCAATACAATTTGCTGAGACATTTTATTTCAAGTTTCAGCATTGTGAGTAACAATGAAAAGCTAATACACCGCAAGTTCAGAATCAGGAATAATGGTGAAATATGTAGGAACGATTACTGGACATTGGATTGACACATCAAACCAAAACTCTATTTCTCTCATATAAATACACAGAAAACACAAAAGCATATTGTGTTATGCCACAAAAGTTAAATGCAGTTTGAATTATAATGGAATTCTGTATCGGATTAAACTAAGCATATCAACATGGTTGAAATATTTCGCATGACAGGCTTTTAGAGAAAAATTGATTTAAATTTCAACTTTGAACAAGGCTTTGTACAACGTTTGTCTTGCAATTCAAATGTCTTCATTTGTAACGCGATGCAAGGATATCAATAAACAGGTAATTGGACAATTCCCGCTATAACATCTTCGCATTCAGAATAAAATGTAGTGATATATCATTGTTACAGAATAAATTCGTCATTATATTGGTTGAAAGCATTTCACCTAAATCAATATTGTTCAACTTGCTAGATTTTAATCATTTATTTATCAGCTTGAAAAGACGTATTCATAAAGTAGCCTCGAATACCCGAAATCCATTATTCAAATTTGATCGCAAACATTAATCCTTAGTAATAACCAGCTGATCGATATCGTAACGGCTATGAATCAAGATGTACACATCAGAAACTTACGTTTACATTTAACGCAGACTGAAACTGAATTTTTAGATTGCATTCACATTTACCTCTATAATATTCAAGTGAACTCAGCTAAATTTACCCACCACCGCTGTTTTTTCGACGTCACATTTAAACAAGATTCGCTGAAAATGCTTGAAACGGAAGCGTACAACATCCGAGAAACCAAAAGTAGAGTGTACTTGAATGTATGTGTAGCAAGTTTGTTTTTAGCTTTTCAATACGTGATCCGCATTCTATCTAAAATTTATTATTCCAAAATGTTTGGTTTTTCGATCGTGGCCAGCTGCAGTTTCATTATCAAACTACTTTATTTAGCAATGCCGAATTTCTTCTTCTTCTTCTTCTTTATCTGTATGACATAAATAAATATAGCTACTCATTAGTAACAAGTCAGATACAATTTGCGAAATTTCAACGTAATATTTGTTTTGCAGTGGACCTAATTAACATTACAATTAATGTTTTATTCGTGACGCAACCTCTAAAGGTATTGGAGCATGTATAATGCTGCTAATCAAATGAACTTTTCCAAGGGATCTGACTATATTGATTGCCATTATCGATTAACCAATTATTGATACGAACTTTAGCTCGAAGATTCATCTTTTAAGTTTCGATTCTCTCAAAGCGGAGAGGGGAAATAAATCTAAATTGATATTTTAACTGATCGTGATGGCTAATGAGCTAAACTAATGCTTGTTACTGAGAAGTATTTACAAACATAATCTCAAGTATATATGGGAATTTTTCTTTTTAAACATGAATGATGGGAGCCGACTTAAGTTTCGGCTAAAGCAAAGGTGATTTCTGATTTTTTTAAATTGTTTTGCAATTTGAGATGGATGTTGCTACTTGGGTGTAAAATGTTTTCGCTTTTATTAGACACTACTCGTCCAGTAAAATTATTACGAATATCAAGAACAAAAGAAAATTTAGTATTGCAACAAACTCAATCATTTCATGAGAAGTTGTCTCATAGTACACCCTCACACATCACCTCAAATGATTAGATATGTTGTTGTTTATTGTTGACCTCATTCATTCATTGTCGCCCATTCATGTGCGTCACAAGCACATTATAGTTTCATGCTCCACTGCTTTTCGAATGACTAAACTGCCTGATTTGTAGGGAAAAATTTCACTGCGCTCACAACGATAGGCAGTACTCGGACAAACAATGTCAGTTGAATCATCTAATATTCACCCTATAGGTTTCCCCCTAAGCTTGTATTGGATTTTTATCTTTTTGCCTAGCAAATTAGATGGCGCGATTATCGTCACTTCTCGCCGATGCATAGCAATTTGATCTACGTCTTATTTTTTACCAAATACTGTCCTATCTTCGACGCTTGGCATGGGAGCATTGCTATTCCAGTTCTGTTTGCACACTATCGGCATCTACCAGACGCGCACATAAGGATAAGTTTATGAGAACCATTTGTTTACAAAACACATTATAATTGTAGCTAAACTCCGACAAATTCTTAATTTGCGCAACATTAGGCAACACTCAAAATACGAATAAACGAGGAACATTGCCAGTCCTTTGTTGTTGCGCGGACTAGATAGTGAAAAAACTTCATCGGCCGTATCGCAATAATTGTGCTTTCCATTTCAATACAAATGATCACAATTCAAAACAAATTTTTTCGGTGAAACTTATTTAATTAATTGCAACTTCCATGTTCTTACCTACTTGGATGTGCATTTACAAAAGCCAACGAAACTCTATTCACCCATAAAACGAAAACAGGATATCGCGGTGAAAGAAGACAAATGAACCTTAGTCACAAAATGTAACAGATAAAGTGTGTAATAAAATTCGCCACACAGACATGACGAATTTTTAGAAGACACGTGGGCTTAAATTTATTTGAGATGCTAAAACTGAAAGCCTCCACAATCCAAACCCACGCATTACAAAAGACTTCGTTTGATAGTTAGTCTACTTTGTCTATTGGAAGAAAACGCACAAGAGGATTTCTTTCGACCAGAGACATATTTGTAGTAGACCAGATTACTACAATAATATCCCCAAGAACGTTGGAGAAAAGGCAGGTTGACTGGAAGATATATAGCGGTAGCCAAAACGTGTACAGAGCGATCACGATGCACGCACGAACGAAACGGAAGTTAATTAAAAAGGGTCAATATTTTGATGAGGCAAAACAAGCGGTGCTACACAGCCCCCCTCCAAGAAGTCTGGTCAGCGAGGACTTCTGATCGGGAGTTGCCAGTAGCGTGGCGCATGCGGGTGTCAGGTTACCCCGGGTAGGAACGTAGTCTCTCAGCCACCAGTCACATAGAAGTCAGCCAGGGCGCTCGGTCTGCGTGGGTCGATCATCGGTGGTTCGAGAGTAGGATGTACGGTGAACCGATCAGGACTAAGCCAAGTAGCGTCTCACATGTGAGTGAACGTACTGCCGAGCCGCCTCACATGGAGTGAACAGCTGCTAGCGGGATTTTCCCATTTGGCGTGGTCTTAGTATGAACCCAATTTGAGCAGAAGCAGGCGCATTCGTAGGCTTGACAACAAGAACCAGAAGCTTCGAAAACACAGTCCCTGCTCAGAATTTCCTGTGTCCCGAAAAAGGATGGTAAACGGCCGCGCCAGGAGAATCGGTTGGCGCGTCAATCTGGGCTGGTAAGGACCTTGTGTGACGTGACAGGCGTGTTGGAACAATTGTGCTCTTGTTGGTGGTTAGGGCTACCGGGTGAGTTGGGGGCAAGCGTAGGTGGACCAGGAAGGGTGCGCGATTCGGTGGCATCAGCGGTGGGTGGGTGCGTACCTGAGGGAAGAAAGAAAAAGAAAACTACCTTGTGCATGAGTTTAGGGCCACGACCGAGTGATTAGAATGAGGTACAAAATAATGCACGCGAGTATGCCAAAAGATATGAAAGTATTAACTATTTACAACAAAATCAGCGAATCCAACGGGTTGCCGTTTGGCACGTTTGGTTCCTGTAGTGGCCGGCTCTAGGTTAGCTGTAGGGACAGGAGGGGTAATGACCAGTGGTGCCGGGGTTGGCGTTGGGTCATTTGGGATAACTTCCTCGTCCATGAAAGCCGGCTTGACTCTGTCGATTGAGACAGTGTCATGCTTGCCGACACGGTCAATGACGACCGTTTTGGGAGACCGCCGAATTACTCTGAACGGTCCAGTATAAGGAGGGTGAAGAGGATGCTTCACCATGTCATTCCGGAGAAAAAACATGTGGACAATCAGCCAACTCCTTTGGGACATGTGATGATTTGGCATGAAGCCGCGGGGGTGATGGGCGAAAACGACCCATGTAATGGCGCAAGCGCGCCACGTAATCGCCGTAGGCGAAGGGTGATTGTTTACGTGGGGCGACATACTCGCCAGGTAGAGCGATGGCGCGACCGTATGTCAATTCGGCTACGGTAGCTTGCAAAGGGGTTTTAAAGGTTGACCTCAAACCTAGGAGGACGATCGGTAGGACTTCGGTCCAGTCAATACCTCCATGCGCCATCAATGCCGCCTTGAGGTGCCTGTGCAACCTTTCGACCATCCCATTCGCGGCGGAGTGGTAAGCTGTAGTTCGGTGATGCTGGCAACCCAGAGTAGCTAGCAATTTACTGAAGGCACCATCGAAATGGGAACCTCGGTCCGTAGTGACAATACCCGGACAACCGAACTGTGCCACCAAACGCTCGAAAAAGGCATGTGCAACTGTCTCGGAAGAGCAGTTGTGAAGTGGGATGGCCTCAGGCCACCTGGTGAAACGGTCAATTATCGTGAGGATATATATGTGGCCACGTGAAGGGGGCAATGGGCCGACTAAGTCTACGTGTATGTGTGAGAAGCGCTCATCCGGTTCGACAAAAGTTCCTAATGGACTCTTGGTGTTTCGATGGATTTTCGTGAGCTGGCATTCATGACACGCTTTGGCCCAACTTCGAATATCCTTACTAGCTTTTGGCCAAATAAATCGAGCCGTTATCATTTTAACACTGGCACGAATGCCAGGGTGGGAGAGATTGTGTAATCCCTCAAAAACGCGCCGCCTGAATGCAGATGGAATCAGTGGTCGGGGTGTGGTTTGTGAAACGTCGCACAGGATATCGCCCGAGCCGTCGGGCAAGGTTAAAAGTCTAATGTCAAGGGAAGTGGAGTCCCTGAGCTGTGCTGTTTCGGTGTCAGCAGCTTGCGCTGCGGCGATTTCACCGAGGTCGATGGAGGACGGCAACTCTACTACATTTATTCCAGAGAGTGCATCCGCAACCGGGTTTTGGGCACCTGCGATATGCTGTATGTCAGTCGTGAATTGACTGACAAAATCCAGGTGCCGCGTCTCTCTAGGAGAATATCGCTCTGATGACTTGCTGAGCGAGTGGATGAGGGGCTTATGATCAGTAAACACTGCGAACTGTCTGCCCTCCAGGAAATGGCGAAAATGTTTAATTCCGAGGTAGATAGCCAAAAGTTGTCTACCGAACGTGCTATATCGGGTCTCTGCGGGCTGGAGCCGCTTAGAGAAGAACGATATAGGGAACCATGACCCATCAACGTATTGTTGAAGTACCGCCCCCACTGCTTCGGCAGATGCGTCCGTAAATAAGGACAGCGGGGCGTCGGGCCTATAGTGGCTAAGTGATTTGATGTTTGTTATGTGGGATTTTAACAAAGTGAAAGCCGATTTGGCTTCTTCCGTTAGTAGTAATGTCTTCGCACTACCACGGAGCAAATCACTTAAAGGCTGGGAGATTCGTGCGCACTGTGGGATGAATCTGCGGTAAAAGTTTACCAGTCCTAGAAAACGCCGGAGCTCCTTAAATGTTGTTGGCTCTGGGAAGTTAAGGATGGCGTCAGTGTTTTCATCCAGTGGCCGAATACCCGAAGCTGAAAGTTGATGACCCAGGAAATCGATCTGAGTCTGGCCGAAACTGCACTTAGACGCATTGATCGTTATCCCATGACTGGACAAACGATCAAAAAGTGCCGTTAGGTGGCGAATGTGGTCCTCCTTGGATGCGCTAGCAATCAGTACATCGTCGAGATATACGTAAGCGCAATCCAGACCTCTGCAAACCTGGTCCATGAATCGCTGGAAGGTTTGAGCGGCATTACATAAACCAAACGGCATACGGACAAATTCGTAAAGTCCGAACGGTGTGGTAACTGCCGTCTTTGGGATGTCCGCTTCCGCGACCGGTATTTGGTTATACGCTCGAATCGGGTCTACATTGCTAAAAATGGTACACCCATGGATATTGGCAGCCAGGTCTTGAATATGCGGGATCGGGTACCTATCGGGTACCGTCGCTTTATTTAACCTGCGGTAATCACGCACGGGCGCCAATCGTTTGGGTTTTTCTTGGGTGCCATGTGCAGAGGAGATGACCAAGGGCTACTGGAAGGTCGTATGATGCCCAATTGCAGCATGTGCTGGAATTCTTTGCGTGCAATCTGCAACTTCCCTGGCGGTAATCGCCTCGGTCTTCCGTATACTGGAGGACCACTGGTGGCGATGTGGTGCTCTACTGGTGTAGTAACCGCCGGTAGTGCAGTCGATGATGATTGGAATAATTTAGGATATTTAGGGAACAAAGTGGCATAGCAGGGTTCTACTTCGCCAAAATGTAACACAGGGGAAATCATTGCATCTCTGCTCGGGGTACCAAGAGCTTTAAGACGAGTAGTCCCATCTATCAGCTGCGAGCGGCGAGAATCGACAAGAATGTCGAACGAGTGCAAGAAATCAACGCCCAGGATCGCAAATGGAACCGCAGCGATTGTAAAAATCCAGCGGAATTCACGACGTAAACCTAAATCAAGGGTCAAGGAGCGTTGACCGTAGGTTGTTATAAGAGATCCGTTAGCTGCCTTTAAGTGTTGGCTCATCGGACTGGACGTTGCGCCAGTGTCTACTGGCAGTACACTGATTTCGGCACCAGTGTCTACCAGAAAACGTTGTCCTGTGGATTTATCCTTTATAAAGAAGAGACGACTTAAACTCTTCGTGCCCAAGACAGAAGTCGTCGTTGGGGGCCGGACCGAGTATTTCGCTGGCGATGTGCGATAAGCGCAAGGTTTAATGCAACGCCGCGCATTATCGCGGTACTTCCGATGGATCCAGCAGACGGGTGATCGAGTGTGACTACTCGAGCGTTGGCGGGATGGGATACGTGATCGTGACTTACTGTTGAGTGTGAGGTTTCGAACCTCATTGCGTAAAGTTGCAACCTCAGACAGTAGATCCGTATTGCTGCCTTTCGCTGGAGTACCCTGTGTGCGTGATAGTCCTGCGGTTACTGTAGAAACATGGGCATCTCGGATAGGGACGGATACATTCAGCGATGTTGTCCGCCATTTCCGCAAGCTCAGATACCGGAGTGCTTTTCGCAGCAACCAAGATGGGTTGCACGCACTCAGGTAAGCGCTGGAGCCATAGTTCCTTTAGTAAGGACTCGTCCATGTGCGATGACCCTAGCAGGCGGCGCATCTCCGTTAGTATGGTAGATGGCTTTTTGTTGGCAATTTCTAAGTTGCCGAACAACTGCTGCAGCCTAGATCGTTCAGACGGAACCGTGCGAGAAATCACGGCTTGTTTGACGATACGGTAGCGGTCACCTATGGGTGCAGTCAGGACTGCGTCGCGTACCTGTAATAACACATCCGCGGGGAGTTTCTGCGTTAATTGTGAAAACATGGCGTAGTCATCAATGATATTTTTAGAACTAAATTCAGTTTTTAAAAAATGAAACCAATACTCAGGGTCCTGGGAAATAAAACTGGGTATTGTGATGACCGTCGAAACCAAAATAACGCGTTTAGAATCACTCATGATAAACAGGAGCAATTGATGCAAATAAAATGCACGATTAAACGAGGTAAAAAAAATTTACCTGAAAACTCCGATGTGAAGCGGAAAAAATTTGACGTACCGGAAAAGATACACGAAGAATGCGTGTATGTCGGGCTCACCAATTTGTAGTAGACCAGGTTACTACAATAATGTCCCCAAGAATGTTGGAGAAAAGGCAGGTTGACTGGAAGATATATAGCGGTAGCCAAAACGTGTACAGAGCGATCACGATGCACGCACGAACGAAACGGAAGTTAATTAATGTCAAGGTCAATGTTTTGATGAGGCAAAACAAGCGGTGTTACATATTATTTGAATCAAATATCTGCATGGACGGTAACAAAGAATCAATGAGACTACTTCTAATCTGCATATAGAATAAACATCACACCTTTCTACCATAAATTCCAGAGAGACGGAAATATGATGTATAAAATAGATTGATTTTTAGGGCTTTCATCTCCACAAAAGTTCACACTGAATATGCTTCCATATTTGACGACCAGTCATTCCCAAATCTAGTTAACACTCGATAAGTATTAATTACTAACGTGACTACAATTTTCATTCATTTTTCTTTATTTTTCCCCGTTCAATATCACGATCATGAAATTGTAGATTGAAAAATAAGCAGACCCTTCGGAGGCTACCAAAATCTACTCGTTAGTATACAGAAACAAATAATTTGGTCGCCAGTCGCTATGGAAAAAGGTACTTTCCTATGGCTCGACAAAATTTTTCAGAAGTTCTTTTGTAGCTTTCGGATATTAATTGCAATAAAAACAGCAATAATAAGTTCACAACTAGCGGAAGTGCAATGTTTCTTCTTTTCTGACTTTATTGTGGATACGTTCGTCTTACTTATTTTAGTTATTCTTTCTCATAGCGATTTGTCAAATGTTATGATTACACTCTATTATAAAGCGAACTCTCATTAGGACAAAAGGATACAAAAGCATTAGGTAAAGACTATATTTTTACTTACGGTTCACAAGATATGATATAAGGATAGCAATTTTGATCGCGACGACATTTTTGACAGTCTAGTGAACCTAAAAAAACATTGTAAATTTAAAAACTTTGAAGCATGAGCTAAAGTTTTAATGATATGGTTTAAAGAGTTTGTTTTGCGCGAGACAATCCTAATTATGACTATCAGAAAGCAAATTCTAAAAGATGAGAAATGGTTCTATGTATCTTATGATGCCTAGATAATAAACGATGATAAAGTCTGAATTCTTAGCTGAACTCAAATAGAACAGTGGGGACAAACATGTGAGGAATTCCGTTTAAATTTAAGTCGGTCACAATAAATTGCGACCTATCTTGCTACATTTGGATCAAATGGGTTAAAATGGATGAAAAAAATTAAAATTTTAAAAAAGAAACTGAAAATGTATTTCAAATCCTGTTAACTCGTGAATAGAATTTAAAACGCAATAAAATATATGTTAAGAACGGCATTATTTGTCGGGTATTCGAAGGTTTAGCGATTTAAAGATAATTAAAAATCCTAAACTCACGAAATATCTAAAAAACATGTCATTAAAACGAAATTTCGTGATTTCTAGGCCCACGAAGTTTAAATGTGGTTGAATTTATATTGAAATTCGACGAAATTTCGTTGAAGGTTTTGAAGCAATGTGTGAACAGCTTAAATTTCATGCTGTATTCTCATTATCTTTCATATGTTACATTAAATCACAATTTAATATTCCATCATAACGTATTTCCTTTTCTTGATCGTCCTTTCTGTTTAAATAAGCAGCTTTATCTAGCATCATTGCATCATCTCAGTACTTTATTTTAAAATAATAAATCTTATTTGCGGAAACACCAAAAATTTTATACCTCCAACTGAACTCCCTAGTTTTTTCAAATAATTTTCAAAAAACCTCTATCGTGTCATAGAAAATTGAATTATGAAGCTAACATAAATAATTAATATAAAAACACATTCGTCATTATATTTATTGAATATTTATACTTTCCTTTTTCTCCACTCGATTCCTTCTAAAATAAATATTGGATTTTTCCAGATTTTGGAGTGCTCACACACCCTGCAATTACACACAACAACCGGTTTCTGCCGGTTGGCTAAATTTTATTGAACATTCATCAACATATCTAAAACGTTTGACCTGACAATTGTTGCTGATTTGACTACATTTTATTTTGCTCATCAACAAATCTGCATCTTTGAACATAAATTAATTCTCATTTGCACGCATTTCCATCACACACATCAACCCTACGACCGGCTTCATGCTGTTTGCACTCATCAGGTAGAGACTGTATGATCAGGATGCACCGGAGCTTTAAACATTGGAATAATGGTCAACAAGTTTAGCCTGTATGCAACTGTTAGATAAGGTTGAAACGACCAACCTGTTCAATCACATGAGCCCACTTCGTGTAGACATGGTTTGAACCCATGACCATGAACAGAAAAGCTCATTTACATGCATTACCATCACACATACACATCACAACCGTATTTGTGCTGTTTGCACTCATCATTTATGGACAGTAGGATCAGGATTCACACGCGCTTCAAACACTGGAAGAATGGTAGATTGGTATGAATAGTAAATTAAATGTATTATGAGATTATGGTGTTTTCTTCGTTGTATACTTTATTTGAGTTATTGTACATATTTCGTTATTATTTTGTTATAATGCCCACGTAAAATTCTAGAAAATTTGAATATAGTAATTACGTCGGGCTCAGCAAATTGTTGCGTTTGATCTGTCAAATATTCCATCAATACGCCATGTGTTTATTCTACCCAAGTAATCGGAAAACAATGCTCAACGTAAAATGGCAAACAAATCAAAAGAAACCACACACCATAGACTTGTCCTTAAATAGAAACGTGATCGGTGTGAATAATATATTCACATTGTGTATATATTTACATGTATATACTATCATAAAGCAACAATGAAAAGTCGTTAGACCTGAATCTTACACGTATACATTAGCAAGTCTGTTAACAACCTTATTAACACAATTCCCTGTGTGTTCACATAGAAAATAGCAAAGATTAAAAATGATAATCTTGCATTTGATTTTCAATTAAAAAGAAAATGAACACTTTTAAATTATTTGTTTGTATTCTCCTTCAAAAGGCAAAGAATTCGAAAAATGTCAATTTATGGTTATAAGCGGCACTGCATTCGTAACCTAAATGTAACTGATACATTAAAAATTGCACAATTCACATCAATTTCACTTCAAACACATATTAGAACTAAATATTTAAGTCACAAATCACACCGAGTCAATAATATTGAATCATATTGAATCTAGTTTAGATTGAAAAAGCTCGACAAAGACATTTAATGGTCGTGAAGTCAACCAAGAGATCAGCATTTCTTTCGTGTAATGTGTAGTAGACTGACCACTACAATAGTGTTCACAAGAATGTTGGAGAAAAGGCATGGATCGGTTATCGGTGGTGAGCAGAGTATGATACTCGAAAAACCGATAATTACTAAGCCGAGTCACGTCTTACATGGAGTGAACGTGCTGCCAGAACCGAATCACATGGCGTGAACGTCCTGCTACCGGGAATCGCCCGTCTGGCATGGTCTTAGTATGAACCCAGTATCAGCAGATGTAGGCACATCTGTAGGCTTGTCAACGAAGAAGTAGATGCTTCGAAAACATAGTCTGTGCTGAGAAGTTCCTGCGCACCCAGTGTAGATTACGAACGGCCTCGCCTGGAGAAAGCTGAGTGGCGTGTAGTCGGACTGATAATGACCTTGTATGATAGGTTTCGTGTAGGGCGGTGTGTGCTCATCGTTGGGGCTACCGGGTAAGATTGCGACCAGCATCGGTGATCCGGGGGTTTCCATAGTTTTCACAGCAAAAGGTGCATGTGTACCGGAAAAGAATACACGAAGGATGTGTGTATTTCGGGCTACCGGGTAGGATGTCAACAAGCGTCGGTGATCCGCGGGTGGCGTGTGCCACGGTTTTTACACCGGGAGGTGCATGTGTACCTGCGAAATGATAAGAAAAAACTCTCTGGGGCATAAGTTTATGGCCACGACCGAGTTATATAGATGAGGTATGTGAAAACATGCACGGGCATATACAATGTGATAATAATACGTTAAAAATGTATTACATAGTCGGCGAACCTTACGGGTGGCTGATTCGCGCGCCTAGCTGTTGTGGTGGCTGGCGTTTGGATAGTAGATGGTAAGGTAGGGGTTATCACCGGTATTGCTGCGATTGGGTCTGGCAGATTAGCTGAGTCAACGGTATTGTCCATGAACGCCCGTTTGACTCTGACAATCGAGACCGTGTCGTGTCTACCGATGCGGTCAATCACAACTGTTTTTTCGTACAGCTTAATCACCCTAAATGGTCCAGCATAAGGAGGGTGAAGAGGTTGCTTCACCATGTCGATTCGGAGAAAGACATACTGGCAATGTGCCAACTCCTGTGGGACTGTTTGGCTTGAAGTCGCGGGGGCGGTGGGTGGAAACGACTCATATATTTTCGCAAGCGCGCCACGTAATCTCCATAAGCAAATAGTGATTGCCTAGCCGAGGAGAAACATTCACCAGGTAATGCGATGGAACGACAGAATGTTAACTCGGCGACAGTGTCTTACAAAGGGGTTTTAAAGGTTTACCTTAAACCTTGGAGGACAATTGGTAAGACTTCAGTCCAGTTAGTACCTCCGTGTGCCATTAATGAGGCTTCGATTTGCTTGCGCAACCTTTCCATCATACCATTCGCAACAATGTGATAGGCAGTAGTTCGGTGATTTTGGAAACCAAGGGTAACCATCAATTTACTGAAGGCGCCATCGAAATGGAAACTCGGTCCGATGTAACGTTACTCGGTCAACCGAACTGTGATACCCGACGTTCGAAGAAGGCCTGTGCAACTGTCTCGAAAGAGCAGTTTGGCAGCCGAACGGCCTCGGGCCACCTGGTGAAATGGTCTATGCAGGTGAGGATGTATGTATAGACACTTGAAGGTGGTAACGGGCCAACAAGGTCTACGTGTATGTTAATGAACAGCTATCCGGTTCGGCAAAAGTTCCTAGTGGGCATTTTGTGTGTCGGCGAATTTTTGTTCTTTAACAATCACCGCACGCTTTAGCGCATGTGCGAACGTCCCTACTGGCATTCGGTCCGTCACCTAGACCTGTGGAATTATCTTTGATGCTGTAAAGACGTTTTAATATCTTCGGGCCGACGACAGTATTCGTCGTTAGCTCTCGGCTCGGGAGATTCCCGCTGGCGATGTGGGATGGGCGCAGGGTTTGATGTAACGTCGCGCATCATCGCCGTACTTTCGATGTATCCAGCAAACGGGTGACCGAGTGTGACTACTCGAGTGTCGGCGGGATGGAATGCATGATCGTGACTTATAGTTGAGTGTGAGGTTAGGAACCTAATTGCGTAAAGCTGCAACCTCAGCCAGCAGATCCGCAGTGTTGACTTTCGCTGTATTACCCTGTATGTGTGATCGTCCTGCGGCTACCATGGAAATATGAGCATCTGGATAGGGACGGATACATTCAACGATGTTTTCCGCCATTTCTGCAAGCTCAGATACCGGAGTGCTTTTTGCAGCAACCAAGATGGGTAGCATTCACTCAGGTAAACGCTTGAGCCATAGTTCTTTTAATAGGGACTTGTCCATAAGCGATGACGCGAAAAGGCGGCGCATCTCCATTAGTATGGTAGATGGCTTTTGTTGGCAACTTCTAAGTTGCTTAACAGCTGATGTAGCCTAGATCGTTCAGACGTGACCGTGCGGGAAATCACGGCTTGTTTGACAATACGATAGCGGTCACCTATGGGTGCAGCCAGGACTGCGTCGCGCACCTGTAACAACACATACGCGGGGAGTTTTTGCGTCAAATGTGAAAATATGGCGGAGTCATTAATTAAACTTTTAGAACTAAATTCACTTTCTAAAAAATGAAACCAATACTCTGGGTCCTGTGGAATAATAATGGGTATTGTGATGACCGTCAATGACGAAATAACGCGTTTAGAATCACTCATGGTGAACAGGAGCAAATGATGCGAAAATGCACGATTAAACGAGGTAAAAAATTACCCGAATACTCCTATGTAAGACGGGAAAATGACGTACCGGATAAGATACACGAAGGATGCGTGTATATCAGGCTCAACATTTTGTAGTATACTGACCAATAAAATAATATACACAAGAATGTTGGAGAAAAGGCACAGGAGATGGAGGATTTATCGCGGTAGCCAAAAGGTGTACAAAGGTACAGCGGAAGCAATCACGGAATACGAATCAACGGGAAGTGCGTATCAAGGTCAATTGTTAGGTTCAGTAAAACACCGTTGTTACAAATGTATCACAGAAATGCCCTGATGAAATAAGATCAAGAATTTACAGTTTAGACTCTAGACCTGTATAATCCCGCGTATATGCTACTCCATAAATTAACACGCAGTTTTTGTGTCATCAATTTAGTGAACGTATGATTTGATAAGAATAAATAAAATAGAATTGTCACTGTGAGTTAAACTGTCAGCACTTAACTGGTTTTAAAATGTTAGTAATTTTCCTGTTTTTATTAGATTTCTTAACGATATGAAGCAGTAAATGTTGATTAAACAAATAAATTCACAAAAATAAGAGAAATCTTTTAATTTATTTTCAAAAAGTGCATGTATTTTATTTTAAAATTTGCTAGCTGCTGCAGAAAAACATATGAATATCTGTGCTTTGGTTCATGCGTCATGAAGAATAATTGATACGGTTGTCAGGAAAAATAGTCTAAGAAACATGTAATGTGATCACAAAGATTAATTTGATTCAAGTAATACCCCAGAAGCTGAAGAAA
>JACCGJ010015134.1:0-37951 GCA_013407085.1 Atriophallophorus winterbourni | reverse complement strand
TGATCAGCATGTTGTGAAACCTGTAGACAGAAAAGTTCAGTATTTTATTTTCAGAAAGAAAGTGTATTATTAGTTTTTTCTGCGACAGAAAGAAAATTCTTTTGTTACAAATTTCGTTGTTTTCATTGTGGCTTTTAATTCATATGCAAGCATTTAATAAATAAAAAAATCAAACCAATACTATGTTTTGCAATAGTTAAACCTTTCCTACATAGATTCGTGAAGTTAGTTGAACTGGTTTACTTAAATTGAAATTTTTATAGAAATGAAGGAGAAATGAGCAGTTGTACACATATGTACCAACATGTCTATCAGCAATGCACCTCGTGGTACATATATGTACCCACAGGTAGTGAACGTGTCAATAGCTGATGATGATGATCAGACCCATTTATTTTCCTTACGCTTGTATTGTAGTGTGATATTGATGTGAGATACTGCAAAGGAATTCCTTCGCTCTATTCAACTGCTTTTTGATTAAAAAATTGGAATTTTTAGTCAAACATAAAAACGGTGTGAGTTTCCACCAAAAAGTGAGCTGTAATCATGTTTCACTTTGCCAGGATTTCAAACGGAAAATCGCCACTACAGGCATTTAGTGAAGGTTAACAAATGGGGTAGACGCGAACCAGAGTTGTTATTGCCGTGTCTAGTGTTTTGATTTATTCAGTTAGATTATGCATGGTGCCATCCATTTAAGCACCATTTTCTGGTTTCACCAAAGGAATTTGGTTATTTGCGCTCAATTAGTTTCCAAGAGTTATCCTTTGAACCTTTCTTTTGAGACGGTACTCGTACTGATGGTCAACTAATGGACGATCCCCTACCAAAAGCAACACAACTGGAAATAGCAATAAGCCACGAATTTTTCATACAAATATGTTCCACACTTAACACACTTTAACGATGTTTAACAACCCTTTGCTTCATGTTGAATCACACGAACACACTTGTTATTCAACATGAGCCAGGCTCCATATAGCAATATGCGCACAAACAATATCAGGGACCATGCTTGATGCTGGATTGCAACAATGCGGGCAGACTGTTTGTTTGGGATTGTAACGAGTTGTATGTGAGACTGGGAGATGGGTATCTCGTTGGTTACATTACTACGAGCTCCATGAAAGTTGTTCATGTGCCCTATCGCAGAAATAGTATGTTGTCCAACGTTAGATGTATCATGCTGGTGGTGATGAATTTTCGGGTTTGTACAACCTCAAAGTAACATGTTGATATATCACAACAAATAAGATTTACAAGACGCTTATATTAATGTCACCCACTTTACATTTAAAATGCATCGCGTAGAGCGTATCAGGAAGAATTCTCTTTCACGTATTCAATCACTTTTGTGCTCAGGTTAATGCCGCTCACAAGCGTGTGATTTTTATTTGATATCAAATGTCAGTTCGTTTTCGAAAGGAAGAATATTGAATGCATAGTGTTTGTGTCAGTTACGCTAAGAGAAAACCTGGGCACTTTTCTAGTTCACCCGAAAATACTATTACAATTGGAACCCATATTATACTGGTTTTGCCATATATTAACAGAAAGACCTGGAAGTTAGAAGTTCTATTCAAATGCGAATGTTTAGGATGAGAGAATTATTTCAGCTTGACTACACAAATTGTTCTGCAACCAATGCTTCAAATTTGCACATATATTTATAATAAATATAGCAAGAGTATACGAAAACCCACTCGTTCTTGTAGGCACGCTGTTTCGTGTAAATGAAACCTTTCCTGTTTTCGTCCCTAGGACGCCACGTGATATTTGGTCGATTAATTAGGGGACTCTCCAACGGTCATTTGCGAGAAATATGGCTAAGGAATCAGATGACATTTTAGTTGCGATGACCCTCTCCAACACAATTCACAAATTAAATTAATCAATTTTTGACGGATGATTGAATTGTTTACCATTCTGATAAACTCATTTATGGGATATGAATTCACATAGCACGCGTGCGAATAAGGTAAACAGGGTAACAACAAAATATTGTGGAATTATTTTCGTCAAAAAGCAAAGGTCTAACGTTGTTGTTGTTGTTGTTGTTGTTGTTGTTGTTGTTGTTGTTGTTGGCCTCCTTTGGTCGATGTCGGTCATGGATGTTCATCATAAGCTCATGAAGGTTTATGTTCCAGAGCGTTTCGAATGAAAAATAAGTCCGATTCCGGAGAATCAATCTCTCTCTCCCAACTCTCACGGCGATATGGATGCTGACGGTGTGATCAACGATAAGCAACCGAGAGCAGAATCTGCTCTTCCCTAGCTTGCAGTTGACGCTTTACACATTGGCTTCAAAGTGAGCGGTCAAGAGCCACGTTGTCGAGAACAAATTGAACGTTTAGCATGAGATGTTTCCGGAAGTTGTATGCGGATGTAGCTCACATGGAAGATAGCGACCGTGTCGATGCGAGTATTTTCTGTAAGATTATTGTTAGCTCGGTTTGGATAGTTAAATATCGAAAATTAGTTGCTTTATTATCAATTAATTAATATTCTTAAGAACTTCAGTATGGAGAGCTTAAAATAATAACCTCACAGTACATTCAATATTGCAAAGTGCTGAAAAGGCTAAACAGAAAAGAATACCTCATTTAAATGGAATGTTTGCTGAGTTATTGATGGGGTAAATTCGAATGTAAGTGTACGTCTGCCATTACTCTCGCTCAAAGTGCAGCCTGGGTAATGAGGATCGTCTAGAAATTCTTAACGCAAGTAAGAAATAAGAAATAGGTCAATAAAACGCTTTGAATTCTTTAAAAGCTTCGCTAGATTAGTTTACTGGAAGATGTGAAACGATGTTACATTTGAATAACGTCGGGTGGACAAATAAGCATTGTACAATGCTTCTTCTAATTAAGTCCGTATAAAATTTATTTAAATCATCTTGATCTTCATGTGTGCGGGCACATATGATTGAACACGTTGGTCGTGCCGACCTTATTCAACAGTGGCTTACAAGTTCATAACTTGTTTGCCATTCTTCCACAGCTTCAAGACACATGCTGATCCTGTCCTTACCTGATGAGCGCAAACATCACGAAACCGGTCGTTGTGTGAGTACGTGTGTGTGATGGAAATGCATGCAAATGAGCCTTTTTTATTCTTTCAGTGTTTTCAAAACACCCTTTCTATTATCAACCGAAAGGAATGTATTTATATTTTTTATAGATGAACCTAGATTTTCTGCAAATCGGTTGCCACAATGTTATCTGTAGATCTAATTCGTCAGTAGGCTCGGTGTTACAACTATCTATTCACGCATATTTTTCCGTATAATCTATTCTTATTTATATGCTTTGTAGTATAATCGTAACGGGAAATTAGTTTATAAATAACGCAACAAATTCGCTTATTTAGTCATCTGGGCGAGCGCCCCAGATGCGAAATCCATGAGTCGTTAACTGCTCCAGGCGACAGTCTCCGGTGCCATGGTGACTATGATTTGTTCCAAACGGTTATTATTTATTCTACACATTGTATTTCGTATGATCGCCCGTTGACTGGCAGTTGCTGTTTGTCTCCGTTGCAGCTCAATTATACTCAGGTTTCAACGCCACTGTCATCCGCGTTTGAGCTATTAATAGTTGCGAGGTATCTAGGTAGACTAAGGGAACATATCTCCAGAATAGAAAATTATTGTTGACAAATACAATCAAGCATTTGTCGAAGAATAGTTTCTAGGTTTCAGGTATGTGCGGTCAAATATTAGTGAACATAGTTCGTGGTGGTAACCGATTGATAACAGCTGTTTCATTTAGCGCTAACTTTTTGGACCTTAGTTACTTGGTTTTCATTGAGAGATACTCATCCACGTGATTGTGGGTTTGTTGCTGTTTAATGAATTGGAGTTTTTCGATTATCTAATATCGAACGTTATGCTTCGTGATTAGGCATGAGAAACTAATCATGAATGCAACAGACGATGTTGAATTGATTAGGACAGTGTCTTTGACGCGACACGTCACGATAAACTCCCCTTACTACGCAACATTGGAAAGAATTCGCTTTCCAGACGTGATCGCCCTAGAGTACTTATGCCATGAACAGTTTTCGTTCCAATTACGCATGTGCTCCGATTGTTGGAGTAGCGAAAAGTCGATTCCAACCAAACAATTTAAAAATAAATTAACATATTCATGTAAAATGTTATGCCACAGGACAACATCAAGCCTGGGGACACTTTGCAAACATTTATGGGTACAAGCATGGCTGACCACATGCTTCCAAACGAAAGCAAGCAGGGGTTCAAATTGCGACATCATAAAACCGATCGGGAAACTTGTGTTGTTGCATCGACAAGTTGAACAATCAAAATGTTACCTCTCCCGCACAGCCCCCCCAGCTCCCCCCCCGAAATGTTTGTGCCAGCTTGCTTTGATTAGGACACCGGGGGAGCTGCGTGCGTGCGTGTGTGCGATAGTGGGGCGTTCAGGTGGGATGGTCAATCAGGTCAAAAGTCAGGTAGGCAAGATCGGTCACTTGGGCTTAACGCCGAGTCTGTTTTATCTGATAAGAACGGCGACAAATCACACGCTGAGCGACAGCAGGTGCTTTCATACTAAAACTTGCGTATTGAAATTCAAACGAACTTAGTTAAAGTATTAATCAATGTTAAGAGCGCTGAAATGCTTTCCAATCAAGTAAGTTATTTTGTGGGTTGCAATAATCAAGTCCATTAGGGCATGTGCAATCAAATCGGAGGTTCACCGTTGCTTAAAACTGAACGAAATTCGAACTCTGAAACCAGTATTGGAAAAGGCTGCTACGACCTACGCGATCAATCACGTGCTTACACACATTTAGATGTGCTAAACCCACATCCGTGTTTGCATGCATTCACACACACACACACACACACTACGACCGGCTTCATGTTGTTTACACTCATCAGGTAGGGACAGTATGATCAAGATCCGCATGCCTTGAATTAATGGAAAAGTGGTAGACAAAGTTTTATCATGAAAGCCATTGTTAGATTAGGTTGTCACAACCAACCTGTTCAATCACATATGTATCCATAGGCTTGAACCCGAAATCCATATTTGCATTTATATTCATCACACACACGCACACCAGGACCGATTTTGTGTTTTTTTTGCACTCATCAGGGAAGCTTTAAGATATGTGCGCCTTTCAATCGAAAGTTCGCGGTTGCACATTTTTACAAATTTCCACCATGCGCAGTTGTAAAATGCGTACCGATTTCGGAAAAATAACTGACCACCGGTTAGCACCCGGTCGAAAAATTATCACCATGTCCGGATATAAGTACCAACTCGATGGGCCTCGTGAACTTCAAATGTATTATCATTGTTAAATGTGAACGTCTGCGAAAAGCATAAATTTGCTCGGGTAAAATTTACTATTTTTGAAAGGATTTAAAGTCGCTAGAAGTCATCAAATCTTCATAAATCTATCCATTTTTCTGTCCGGTCATTCATCTATGTATTATGGATACATGACCCAACATGCAACACATTTATTTTTAAGTAACGGGAAGCTTAACTATTAACTCGCATAGCTATCTCAACATAGACAGCTTTGTTTGAATTGTACTCATATCCCCGTCTGTTACACTTCATTATATCGCTTCCATTAAACCGAATTCGCATACCGAATACACTAAAGTATGCTATATAAATAAGCTGAATTGGTTCACAGTATAGATTACATATTTTTTTATCGGCCGGTTGAATACCTCCGGTTACATCGACAGAAAGCTGCAATGATTTCACACGTTGGACAGGAAGGTAAGTTGCTTTATTTATTTTATTGATTCTTGCCAATACCCATTAGCAACTGGGTATGATGGAAAATAAGGGTATATTATATTTTTTCATATATTAAAACGTGACGTGAAGTAAACGATCAACCGCCTAATCGAAACATGCAGGTGTTTTTTCATAGATTATTCATAAATGATATGCAGGTAAAAAGCTATGATTTACAAGACCCACAAAAATGTACATCGGGTCGGATGGTAAAAATATATCAAAATATTGTTAGATTATTGTCAAATGTGAAAAATATATTCGTCCATAGGATATCTAGTGATTTCTTGAAAACGTCAACGGTTCCGGATTGTACCACATGAGTAGGTAAACTGTTCCACAATTGGACATTGCGAACGGAAAATGCATATTTGCGGCAGTTCAACATGCTATGCTGCTGGTAAAGTTTAGATTGGTGACCACGCATATGTTAATCACTAAACCACCACGGCCTTATTTTTCGACTCCTTAGCCAGTTGGGGTGCATTGGGCCTATGAGTGTCACCTGTCTCTTTAGAAGGTGATATGAGTTCACATACACTGGACAGGACGTTATACTGTCACAGGTATATTCCTGGCTATCGTTGGCGCCCATTTAAAACATGAGTATGATGGGCATAAGGGCTGAGCACGTTTCAAAAAATGTCCCACAGAGACGGGATTTGCAAATGGAACATATGATGAAGAGTTAAACGTCCGATGCACTGTGACACTAAAGTAAGCTTTAAAATATCGCATCCCGAAGGTTCCTAATCAAAAGATTCGCGTATTGTTAATTGGTTAAGGTTTATCTTCAAAAACCCAAGATCTGGGAATGATTGAATATCTTCGTTTCGTATATAAGTGACATCGGTTGTGCCGGGCACCTCGGCATTAAGTTAAAACGCATATGATGACTGAAGTGGGATTTCAAATCAATTTTCCAGCCATTAAGGGTTTTTGTTCTGTTTCGAATGTCTGAACTTGGTGCGAAGAAAGCATACATATCTAAAGCCCCCATAATACTCCTGCAAACCTCTTGTAAATAATATCATTATTGTCACGTTTTACCATTTGCTGTTTTAATTTCATTTATACGATGACGCAAAGTGTTCCGTTCTGAATTTTGCGGGGCCTTCAAATCGGCCGTGCATACAATTAATTTCTCCGAGGGTAAAATGCATCAAATATTTTCGGATCAACTGAGGTCAAATTTGGACGTGCACTTTAGAACGAAGTACGAAATACCGGGACTTGCAGTGAAACGTTTGACCCAAAAGCTTTGGCTAGTAAACTGGATCGTATGTCAATCAATTAAGACGGACAAGAAAAATCGTTCAGTCGACAAATTGTAACTCGATGTCGGGACATGTTTATTATTTTTAAATTTGTGGTGAAATTATTGTAACAGCTGAAAATTCGTGTATACGAATAAAGTCAATTTCTTCTTCTTCTTCTTCTTCTTCTTCTTCTTCTTCTTCTTCGAATCACTGTAGAATCTGCCTTCAAGATTAGATCATCATCCATGCTACGTTCAATCAATATTGACGTTACTTAGCCGGAGGTTACAAACCAGGTCGATCGGCAAAAAACAAATTTAACTGGAGGCTGAACGTCTGCCCAACCAAATAAAAACTGACATGTTTGCTAGTCAGCATTGACAAGGTCTTTGACACAGGTTCATTCCGCATGCGGCGGAACCCTTCATTTATGCCGTCATTGGATGCGCCATAAATGATTAATCGTTCATTCTCACGAAGCAATCAAACATTAAGGTAGGGTTGCCATTGGCTAAGGCCCAAATTTATTGAATTAACAGGTGGTAGAAACAGCTGTTCGGTTAAACATTAAGCGTCACGTGAAGAAGGTCATGCCTAGGACACATTGTGTGGTCTTTGCTTGTCACAACAGTTGAGAATGTGGAAAATAATCATAGTGAGTGTTGAAAAGTTCCAGTCGATTTGTACGGAGGTAAATTATGTTCGAGACTCAGGGTTCGAATACACGTTTGTCCATTAATTCAGCACTGAGGTCAAGGTCATGGCGAACTGAAACACTCAGTTTACATAATCGAATGATGGGGATGCCCCAGTAGACAACATTAGTTCAGGTGATACAAATGAGCGAAATTGCTTATGAGAGTAGGAAAATAATTGACAACAAAGTTGTAAACAAACCAAAGCTTGCACACAAATGCAATGTGAACATTTTTAAGCGTGTGCGCTTTATAAATAGGTCTATTAAGGTAAAATTGAGCTTACAAGTGTTGCCCAAACTACTTGCAAACAAAATCCGCTGAGTTGTGTATATTTGTTTGGAAGATATATTTAAAAGCTTTGATTCCAAACAGTAATTCTTTCATGTGAGCATATTGCAGACTGCTTACGAGCACAGCTGTTTAGCAAAAATTTACTAAAATAACAGACCGGTATGTTTCCTGTAATTTTGTTTTCATTCAAGGCTTGTATCATACTATGCATAGATTGCTCCTAATTTGAGCATAAGAAGAAATTTCACAAATCTTTATTTTCCTAATGATTAAAGTTTGCCATTTTGGGGGCTTTAGATGAATGGTTCCAAAATTTCGGGCTATGCTTGTTGATACAACCAAATTTATAGACGTTTCATCCTAGAACACAACAGTCGCAAGCTTAATTCTAAATGTAACGATTTAACCAGTATTCTTGCCGCAATATAAGTGTTTTCAAATCATCAATACAGTTCAGTGCAGTTCAAACAAATTTCCAACATTTAGGAGACGTTTCTCATCCATCGTTTGAATTCGATTTATTTAACGAGTTCAACATCCCACGCGCTAATTTCAGCTCTGGATTCGAATTTCTTTCATTCACGTGCCCGAGTCACGTGGTTAGTCTTGGGAAATCGCGCCAGCGTGATTTGAAATTTATGCGAAATTTCGCTTACAGAGGTAACTCTGTTGGATTCATTGTAACACGTAATCACGACAACATTGACACAATGCGCCTGCGGTTAAACGGTATCAGGTTGCAAAACGAAAGACCGAAGGGTAGTGCGCCAGGAGTTTGTTATCTCTGACAAACAACGAACACGATTGGGCGCCACGAGCGTGCATGCAAATGTCTGTGTGGTGTAAGTCGCCTGATCGATTCACGGCGCTTTGTGTGGTGTTATCCAGATGAAGAGATAGCCGCTGATTGCAGACGTGCCCGTTCGACGTCGGAGCTTGGCAATATGGAAAGTATGAAAACGTTTGTCGGCTTAAGCCATCTTATTCACCGTCATCACCTTACAACAAAGGAGAGTTCCAAGGGTGGAAATCAAATGAATTCAACGTGCGCTAATTGAATATTCAATCTTTTCCTCGCCAGATCCCGATATTCTGTAAATTTAATGAAGATTGCAATATCAGGTGTTCTTTCGTTCTCTTTCAGCGTTCTCGCATTCACAGAGCTCAAATAGAGGAGGGAAACCGTTATTCCGGTTGTTCAGTATCTATGACTTGGTTGAATTAGACAAATGATAGATTAGGCTAAAATCGTTAGCACTTGATTTACTTGAAGCAAAATTAACGCGTACTTAAACAGTACCGAATAAAAACGGTTCTGATGACCCTGCTCAAACCAATTCATTAAAACTTTCTTTTCATTACTATTGATTCCCAATTGGTATCAAATATGTTCGAATATCTTTCTAGGTTAATTTTGAGTTCTGCAACAGATTTTTATTTGATGCACATTCTGAACACTGGTGCGTTCCACACCCTATACTCACCTCAAATACTAGCTTTTAATATTAATATCTGATGCATGTCATCAAGACAAGCCAGTAGTGGATAGCGAATAAGCAAAAAGCATAGTTACTAGCTAACTCGATCATAATTGTTTGCTCATGTAATTCACTTTATAACTTTTAAACCGTCATAGCGAGTAAGGACGTTACCATTCTTTGATTTTATTTGTACACATAGTAGGAAGTTATACGTTGTCAAGATCGGGAGGTTTTTGGATCGATTGCTAATTATCTGACGGTAAATTAATGCAAGTTAGTTCAAAGTTTTTAATGGTCTAATAAGCATCCAGCTTAACAATAACCAAAGGATGGTAAAAATAAAAATGTACGTGGATAAAAACAGGATAAGCAATTAGATTAAAAAGTATATAAGTAGTTGGGAAACGAATAATTCAATAAAAACTCGTCTAATTTCGTTTTAATGTCATGCAAGCTAGTGGAGTGAGCAACGGTAGAAGGCAAACTGTTCCAAGTAAAACAGACACGGACAGAATAAAAATACCTTCTACAGTTAAGCGAGAATGCGGTACCATCAGCACATATTCATGGGTCCGATTATTTCCCGTATCCCTTCGCGTGAATAAATCCTGTAAGGAATGGTTTGGGGTATGGAATATTTTGAATATTTCTGAATATTTAGGACGAGAAATCTTTAAACTTCTAACTCATGCTCACCACGCATGGTCTACTCACTGTGGGATCAAGGCTCGAACAATAGTAGCTCAGCCGTCTGTTCAAAATTTTCTACTCATTAGATCACACTAATTTTCTCTCATTTTCTTTCATGACGTAACGCAAACCTGTCTGCTCATACTTAGTTCAAATACGCGTACATCACTTGCTCAAGTTTCGTCCAGGCTGCCTGGCTTCACGACGGAGTAGGGGAAAGATAAGATCAGCTTATCTGGCGCTGAATCATCATTAACTCCAAATGAAGACAATTGCGCATTGTCAATTCGCCTAGAAATCGACCAGGTTGCAGGTGAGAATTCCTCACACCCTTACACGAAGACATCACGTTGACAAGTGCAGATGCTATCTGAAGGAGGTGGTCCTGCAACTGTGAACGCTAGCGACAGAATTCTATTTTCCTAAGAATCAATAGCTGAATCATAACTTCGTATTTGTTAAGCGGTAACCGAGGGAATATTTTTTAAGTTTTCTGAACAGATGCTTAATTTGTTGACAGGAACGTGGGCCCATATTTAGCAAGCAATTGGTGTCAAAGTATCAAGACAATATTTGTGCAACGGTAGAATGGTAAAATCGACAACATTGAATTTCGTTTCGGTATTCAGTCACGTGTCTAGCGCTCAATAGAAAAATCATTTTACTTCTGAAAATGAATTTGAAAGCAAATTTCAATGAAATTAAGTGCCCCATGGTATCGCGTCCAGAGCGCAATGACTCGAATATTTGGTATTGAGCGTTTAAAAGCTGTCGGAAATCAATTCGAATTCAAGAACTTTGAGACGAAGTACTCAAAATCTCTAGATAATACTCAGAAGTGTATCATTTTGGAACATCTTAGTGCTGACGTTTTCCAGCTAGAGAAAATTAAAATGAACGATTTTCGCGGTAGATACGTGACGAGTTCTTGCAAATCGGTTTGGCGTAAAACTTGTGAAGGAACCAATTAATGCATTTAAATGCGTGAATTTGCTAATCTCAAATTTGTGAACTTTATACTAGCTATTTACACACCAAGGGGTCTATATGTCGCATTTGAAAGATGAGAGGCATAATAGAATATACAGATGCCAAACTATAACTTGCATTCCTGACAGATGTTACCGGCCTCCTTCGGTCTATGCCAATCGTGGATGTATATCACAAGCGCATGAGGGTTTCATGGTCCACAGTGTTTCAAACTAGTTAACAGTCCGATTTGGCAGGCGCATTCTTTCCCACAGCAATAGGCAGTACTCGGCCGGTCACCGTCTCTTGCACGCTAGTTCGTCCCTAAGCTCGTTCAATTAGATTTTATATTACGAGAAAATAATACTAAATATTTGCAAAGACACAAGAAAGCGAAGGTTTATCTAAACTTAAAATAGGTTGTTTAAATTGAAAGCATTCACTTTCGAAAACCCATCAAACCGATGGCGTACACTGTAATCACTGCACTGCATCCGACACGCAGAATACGATTGTAGTAAGAAATATAAACGAACGGTTCTATCATTATCACATAGATGTATTCTTCGCTAGATGACATAACCATAGCGGTAGTTATACTGATACTTTCCCCGAATTAAAATCTTAAGCCCCATGTGACATCTGACTGTGTAAAACCAGCGGGGTTCAAATCTTGTTCTGATTCAACGAGGCGAACCTCGATTAAACAATAAGCGTCACGCGAAGAAGGTCATGACTAGGACACATTGTGTGGTCTTTGCTTGTCACAACAGTTGAGAACTCAGAAAATAATCATAGTGAGTGTTGAAAAGTTCCAATATTTTTATAAGGTTTTGGTTATTATTAGAAGCACAGGTATTATAAGATAACTACTTTTAGGATAACATGGGCATTCATCTACTGGTAACACCGTCGCTGCAAAATCTGTTTCGCCAATACTTCAATAACCACACCCGATACCCATACCCAACAAAACTTGAAACAACGTTAAACCGACAAAAATGCATCTTCGAAGACACCAAAATTTTGGATCGGTTCAGATTGTCATTGAATCGGAGATTCACAGATTGACTCTGGGTGAATTGAGGGAGTACTCGACATACAGTAACTTCACTCACTGCTATACCATCACACTCCAATATGCCAAGGCAATTTTTCTTCTGAACTGTGATAGAAACGTTTGTCTAGCTTTATTTATCGTGTAGCACAAACTTGAGCAATACAGGATTCTCTTCTCTCTCTCTCTCTCTCTCTCTCTCTCTATATATATATATTAGATAGATATATATATATATATAGTTGAATATTAAACACCATTTCACAAACAAAATTGGTGACTGCTAGATGTTCCGTCAATATATTTTTAAATGATGCAGACTTCCAGAAGGTCACTAAGTGTACACTTACCGGAATTTTAGATGTAAAACCTATGAAAAGTTTCGTGATAATTTAACACAAGATTTCTTCAAGAGTATAAGCAATCTTTCCTTCAAAATACTGTGTGCAATCAACGGAACTGCTTTTTAATCTGAATTGATTATTGAAATAGGGTGTGATTACAAAGTAGTAAAAGAAAAAGTGTAAACACAAAATTACACGGTTGACGAGAAAAACTATTAGTCTACTTACAAAAGCGTAAGTAGACTAACAACGCTAAACATCGTCTACATGGTGGCTGCAATAAAAGCAGCATGCGGTCAGGTTATTCACGGCTGACTGTACCGAATTTATTTAACAGTAGTCCAAATGTGTCCTTTCCCTCCTCCCGCATTCTACTCCTGTTTCAAAGCTAACTATAGTTAAGCTTGTTGCATCAGCGTATGAACACAAACAAATTTGTGGTCTAATTTTAAGTGATCAAACGAACGATCATATTAAACATCCATATTGCATGCATTTCCATCACACACGCCCCGACCGGTTTCGTGTTGTTGGCATTCTTTAGGTATGGATAAAACATTGTTAACTATTTCGGCACAGTTTCGATACACGTGGATCCTGCTTATTCTGTCCATAACAGACGATTGCGGACAGCAAGTAAACGGTTATGGGTTGTGTGATGGGAATACATGCTCTAGGCCTCACGAAGTATTACGTTTGCGATGATATCAATCATAAGGCATAGTGCTGGGACACCACAGATTATATCCGAACTATGATCGTTAACTATCCTAAATATAGATCTGATGAAAATTGTAACATCTTGATTGCAATTAATTTGAATGCAATTAGTGATTATAGTTTTGAATATGGGTGAGAAGCATCCTCAAGCGAACTATGATTAACTACTCCAATACAATTACGCTTGCTAAAGTGCGGTCGCATCTTTGTTGCTCTGACACTTGCGGTTATATTTTCGCTGAATCTCCTCGGAC
Organism: Atriophallophorus winterbourni; assembly: GCA_013407085.1. Classification (NCBI taxonomy): domain Eukaryota; kingdom Metazoa; phylum Platyhelminthes; class Trematoda; order Plagiorchiida; family Microphallidae; genus Atriophallophorus; species Atriophallophorus winterbourni. The sequence goes on along the minus strand of JACCGJ010015134.1, from coordinate 24,405 downwards.
TTATACCATTCTAAGAATTCTGAGTTACTTTCAACCATAGCTATCGGAATTCACATGTTTGGATCTTGTCGGCCGATCAACAACAAAAGTTACTATTTCGACGTAAATATCTCAGTTCGCTCAAGCGCGCAACCTTTTTACCACGGCTAACTATTACACTGTTTCTTTTTCATTGCAAAGAACGTATCAAGCTACGCATTTTGATAAGTGATTCAGTGTTTTATCTTGTGTTGTTACGGAGTTATCTTGTATTATATGCTGAATGACGAAATCACGAGTTCCAACGCAGCTTTACCGACCAGTCTATCAAACGCCTATCTCACAACCGGCCGGCCAATTCAGGCTACTAACACGTGTAACTGCGTCACGAAATCCAACACAAGCGAAAAAATCGATCGATCAATTTGTGACTGCGAGGATTATTGTCCCGACTCCGACATGGAAAGAAGTTGACCTCTGCGCCAACTGCTTGGACCCGTTAAGCATTGATAGTGATAAATGTACTTTTGCTTTTGTCACGCGGAAACAGTAAAATTAACTTCACTAAGACTTGTAACCGTGGAAAAGTGTATCCTACTCCAGCACTTACACTAGGAATGTGGGTAAACCATTGCATTGCACTTATTTATGTTGTTGTCAAAGCCAGAAAAGTCGAAACAGGCCACAAAGTGGACTCTCACAAATCCAAGGACGAAAAATGATCACGGTAGCCTGCGCATGGGGCATTAATCATCAGTTCATTACACCACTTGACCTCAAAGGGTCAAATCAGCAGCTGTCGGTTATCAATGCTCCATTTTGGTGAATTTAATTATATCCTTGAACCGTTCACATTTTATCACGAAACCATAATTAATTATTGAGCACGTGACAAAATGTTCAACTTGGGAGCGTGCAGCAAGTGATTCTCGCCTACAGATTTTTTCATATTGATTCGGCCATTTGAGCTATGCTGGATTATTTGGAATCGAGGGATATAATAATATAGCGATTATTACTAAACAACGATATCTTTACATTCAGTAGAGGTTTGTTTGAGAGAAAATTTATCGGCAAAGGAAAGCTTGAATTGCTGAACTAAAGTGTGAAAGTAGAACATATACAGCGAAGTTTCGATCAGAAGCGTGGCACAAATGTAATATTCTCCTCCTAACTAGACATTTATCACTCTTACCTGTCAACTTGTACTCGAGGATCCACCTATGCCTTATTACCGCGAATGGTTTCCTAAATTTCTTTTGTAGCCGTGTGAAACACGACAGAGACCCTCTGCAAAGGTCAGCCATATCATTTTTCCAATGCCAGTAATTTGCATTCATACATATATATAATATAGCATGAGATTAATAACTCTCCGTCTCTGAAACTAAAATAAAACAACAGTAAGATAAAACCAAATGTATTGCATTACTTTTATGCACAACCAAACGCAATAGCAATAGAAACAAATAACGGTAAATAACAAGCTGTTTTATTGCAACTTTTCAAAATGTTCACCATCTTGTTCTAAACAGAGATTGCGTCGTTTCCAAAAGCTTGAATAACATTTATGATTGATGTTTGTTAATTCATGTGAAATTGTTTCCTCAAGTTCGTTGAGCGCAATATAATTGTTTTGGATTGCATAAGCTCGATCTATGATATAGATCCATAGCTATAGTCCTAGTTCAATATCATGAGGTATGGAGATCTTGGTGGCCATTCCTTTGGTCTTCTACGACCAATCCACCACCGTTACAATGTTGATCAAGCCATGGTCGTGCTGGAATACTAAAATGAAGCAGGAAACCATCGTGTTGATACCAATGTTGCTTGTCCTCTCAAATAAAGCACACCAGCTTTTGGTTTATAACAGTGACGTATTGCTCTTTGTTCCTTGCTTCATGACTGATACTTGAGGTTACACCAACAGACGGAACTTATGAATCGCGTGGTACATTCGAGAGATCTCGCTGCATCGTTGTTGTGTAAAACCGCCGTTTATATTCCCGCAACTGGTTTTGGTGTGGTTGCCGTACTAGCTGTTTAGAAGTCAAGATCTGTTTTACCATCAAGCTTTAAGACTTTGTGAACATGTTCCTCATATCCGCATTTTTGAGCGTAAGCAATATGAAACCGGTGTTTTATCTAAGTGCAGGAAATGTACTCAGCAAAGCTTTCAGGCAAATATAGGCATTTCGGCACCTATACCGAAAACACTACTAGTTCCCTTTTGAGCAAAGTGGTTTGTTTACGACGCAGGAAGCCACACTTCCACAATTCGAAGAAATCATGTTCTGAGCAACACCTTGAAGATACTGGAACATACGCTTTCAGACAATGCGACCAAATTATTAATTATTCGGTCAAGGCAAACACAATGTATAGATCAGATATTGATACCCCCACTTTTATTCATGTGCCATGTTGAGATCAAAGTGAATTATGGATCACAAATTAGCGTGAACATATTTACATGAACACGTGCAATTATCTGTCGAATTGGTAAGCAAACACAAGCTTTTATCCCTGATGTGTCCCCGTGCTTACAATTTGAACAATGGTACGCAAGACCACACCAGCATACTCACAACAATCCTGATCACCCACGACTCGAATTTCTCGATCCTCAATGCACGCAAGTGAGTTTAATTTAAAATCGTTTGTTCGAATATCATAACCAGATTGAATGACCAACTGTCACGAAATTCCACAACCCTAAGCAAACGCGGCTAATTAGTAGTGTTCATCAGGTTATCTGCATGATATCTGCCCCCTCATCTCCTGGCCTCGGGGCGTATTTCATTCAACAGCATGGGACGTGAAGCGAAAACCCATGTGTCGTGGAATGAATGCGTGAACAATATTCGAACCAACTGGGTATTCACATGCTTTGTCATTCAAGTGGTCGTGATATATCATCCTGCACTGGATAAGTGTTTTGAATGCTTTTGTGTCACTGCGCTAACTTAATGCAACCAGTTTTAATCAGATTTAAAATATGTTTATTTGACAATGCTTGATCTTGAATAAGTTAGAGAACCCGGTTGTGTAAGAAGGTAATGATGAGCTTGTACATTGAATTCGTGTACGGTATCTTCGATTTCAATCCGGAATCCACAGCGAAGTGATCTTGATGTGGCCAAGAAATGGTAGAGACGATGAAATGAACCCTTATGAACAATTGGCGTCTGTGGACTCCAGAACTCAAACATATGGTCAAGGTGATATTGGCTAACATTTTAATTTTCGCTGTGTTTAACGATCATTAAAATTTATGCTAGCCAATCAACTTTAAAGATAGCTCCAAGGAATGACATGTGCACCTTAATACCGATAGATCAAGGCTCAATGAACTTCAACCTACGAGCTCCATCTAATGATTACTAACAACAAAAAACCCACAGCGAGCGAAGTTATGAAAATGAGAGCTCAGCATAGTGCATTCTGTAATGACGGGTCAGCCATTGAAAGACGTCTCCACCTCGGTCACCACGTATCAAAATAGCGGCAAATGTATAGTTGCATTCATTTTGGAAAATAGTTCGTCATTGACTTTACATTTTTGTTTCGCCTTTTATAACGGACCACCAGTTGCGTTGAAATATTAATAGAGAGTGTGAATCATGTTTATTTATGCCTCAACATGAGAGACCCGTCATTTTAGTAGTTCTTTTTTACAAAAAATATGTGCTAGGCTTGCAGAATGCAAAACCATTCACATATACTAACTCGCTAAAAGTAAGATCATGCAATTGATGCTATTCGAGCGAATAACTTTTGATATCACTGTCCATAACATCAGAACAGCATTTCATTTCCACGAAAATTACAATCTCATTTTCTTGTACATTTGCATTAAACTACTGGAAATTGAAATAACCTTATTTATTCTATGTAAAGTGAATTGCACTAAAATCACACTTGCACCTAATGGGATTGTTCTTAGTTGGACAGCTATCAGATTCAATCTGGTTGGTAATACAATGACAGAGTTGCTTGTGTGGTTTGAACACTGGTTGCAGCTAAGGTCTCTGGAGAAATAAACCCATATTTGGTGAATCAGTCTTTATGTATAATTACATTATGCATTCCATTTTATAACTATGGACAACAATTCATAGAGTGAATCCAGAATAAACAAAGATGGTATCAAAGCGCACAATCTGGTATCCGAAGGATTACGTTTCACTCAAGCATCCGTCTTATCTTGAACATATTGTGGATGGACCGAGTGATTAACGCTGAAGTGCAGTCAAAAGCTGGTCTACAGAGCATGTTCACCCTATTACGTCTGCACCGCCTGCGGTGGCTTGGTCATGTCTAGAGAATGGAAAAATTCAATTCAATTCAATTCAATTTAATGGTCTAAAAAGCCCATAGCTTTACAAAAACCACAGAATAATATGCGAATTACAAATAACATAGGTAGTAAAACGGGATTTGTTTGCCTACTGATCAGTTCAGGAATCACGTAAAAATACATAGTGCAGAAATTGTTTTCAACCGGTTTGATAGGGTAAATATGTATAGTTTACTTCGATGCATGGGTTCAAAGCTTTATGATGCAGAATATATTGTTTCAATGTTTGGATTGGTCGACAATGAAGTTGTCCAAGTTCGATTTGAATATATCCAAGTTGGGTGAATGTGCAACGTTACGGGGTAGGGAGTTCCAAGTAAAACATACACGTACAGAATAAAAATACCTTCGACAGTTCAGCCTCGAGTCGGGAATAAGAACTGTATAGTTATGACTCCGGCTTGTTCGTGGTGGTAGTCGTGTGAATAGTTGATTCAGGGGATGGTTGTGGGTATGCAGTATATTGAACATAAGAATCAAGTCGCCTCTAAGACGGCGGTAGCGAGAGTCGAAGAGATTGAGGCTTGTAATCCGATCTTCGTATTGTTTATGTTTTAAACCACGTACGAGCTTGGTGGTCCGATGATATATTCTCTGCAAGAGACTGATGTCCTTCTGTAGCCAGGGTGACCAAGCCTGAACCGCATACTTCATGGTTGACCTCAAGTACGTATTAATTATTCGATGAACAGTTTGCTTCGTGAAACTCCCGAACACGCGTTTTAGAAGAAGCAGTACTCGTGACGTCTTTTCATAGAGAGCTGTGGCGTTATGCGACGGTTCCGAATGATATACTCTATGGTGAGTTGCAATAATGAAGTCGACCATTGGGCAGACCGCACTTGCGGTACAAAGACGTTTGCAAAAGAGATCTGAAAGCTCTTGGCATTGACCCCGCGAGTTGGGAAGAACTTGCTCTTGATCGCTCACATTGGAGGCATTGTGTAAAGCGTCGTCTGCAAGCTGGAGAGGAGCAGATACAGCTCTTGGCTGCTGTACGTTGATCACTCCGCCGGCGTGCAACTGATGCAATACAACCGAGTTCTAACTTTCGTTGCCAGCGCTGCGGGAGAGATTGTTCCTCCCGAATCGGACTGTTTAGTCATTCCCAAAGCTGTAGAACATGAACATTCACGAAATTGTGATGTACATCCATGGTCAACATCGACCGAAGGAGGCCAACAATATTAATAGTTTCCAACGAATCCTTTAATAAGCAAAATATGAATAATTTTTATCCCTTATCAGGAAGATATATTATCTCCAATTTCATTAGGAAGATGCCTACAGATGATACAGTACCCTCAACACTATAAAGCACAATGATTCCGAAGTTAATTTTCCGACAACGTTTGGTACCGATTTTTTCACGGGATGAAGTATATTTCCCTAATTCGCAACTGAGGCTGGGTTTGAACCCGGGCTATGACTCAATCCTACCGCTACATCCCCATAGATCATAGGCTAATTTTCCGCATTGAAAGACCTAAAAATTTGATCATAAGCTCTAGATATTTGCGAAAATGAGCAATGCACTTGACAACGCAGCATCCCTATGCTCAACATCTATCAAGATAGTGGTTTAACAACCACTGTGGAAAACAAACTTCGCGCCAACTGTTCCCACATTGATTTACACGCTCGACTAATTCTAATCAATTTCCAGACGTCGTTCGTATATGCGCCCGGGTTACATGCTTGAATCTATAAACATGATATGACGTGAATTTAATTTGAACAAGCCTCTAGGTTATGAAATGCTTGTTCATAAAATTGTTTGACAGCTGGGTCTCAGCATCTCGACGCAAGGGAAGACGTTCACGTGGCTAATGGTGTTGGTTGCAGTTTGCAATTTTATGTGACCCGTTTGAGCCAGCCAGCCAGCCAGCCAGCCATATGTCATATTGCTAATCAAATTATGAGTAGAAGAGCACAGTGTTTCAAAATAAATGTGTTTGGTCGGGGAGAATTACTGAGCGATATTCTTTGTTAAGTTACGACCGGCCTCTTGCCAGTATGAACAATCATCTTGCGTTCGCTACGCCACTGTGACCACCATATACAGTGGACCACACTACCAACAAAGAAATTTTGTAATAATAACAGAGTATTTTGAATAAAAAACTGAAAGACTAAGCAAGCATCGTTTTGGATGACTGATCCACACTGTTGACTGTGTCAATCTGGTTTGACGGTGGCCTCAATGCCAAACATTCTTTAGTGAGTTACCACTCATTCAAGATTCACGAACACTAGGATAACTGTCTACACGTGATGATGGCAAACGACCCGAAACCAGTAGTAGAATGTAAATATGATGGGCGTAAACAACACATCACTCGGACATTATACTTCACATCTGTTACCAGAGAATTTTGAAAACAGAACTTCTCGACATTTTGCTTGCATGTATCAGTGATAAATTTGTAAGCTTACCTCAACCAAACTGGGTATTTTGTATGTAATGGTTAGATTTTCCGTCTAATTTTGTTATGATAAAGGCTGGTTTGGTTTGCTTAAATCTGTTATCCTCATAAGATTCCAATCTGTGTTCAATGCTAAAAGGTTTGCTATTATTTCCCATCGCACTCATCTGTCCATTACTTCAACCCGTACGCATCGATTGAAACGCAAAAAGCAAGATTAAAGCTTATGCGTGTGAGTGATTAAATCTTCACTAGTATGAAACGAAGATAGCCAGTGTCCGTTTCTCATAGTTTATTCACTGAATCTGATCCGAAAATCTGAACGTTTTGTGAGGCACAGTGAATCCAACCGAACCGTAAAATTATAAACCGCTTCCTAATTACTAGTGATTACTCATCGAAGTCGAAGGTTCTATCAAAACGCACGAAACCCCGTATATTCAGAAGCAACGTCAAATCCGTGCTACTCTATGGATCAGAAACCTGGCGAGTGACAGCAAAGAATTCTGGCCGCTTGCAATCATTCCACAATAACTGTGGAATTGCCTTCGTCGAATTATTGGGGTAAAATGGCCAGAAAAGATAAGGAATCAAGACCTGTGGCAGATTGCTGCTGAGGACCCGATCGCCCAGCAGATCAGTAGAAGAAAGTGGAGATGGGTTGGGCACACCTTGCGGAAACCTTATGATGACATCACGCGTCATGCTCTGGTATGGAACCCAATCGGAAGAGACGGGTCGGACGCCCAAGGCTATCTTGGAAGCGCTCGTGTGAAGAGGAAATCCGCAAGTGTGGACTTAACTGGAACGACATCAAACTGGCTGCTATGGACAGACCAAAGTGGAGACAAGTTGCCGAGGCCCTATGTTCCTCCAGGAACTCAAGGGATTAAGTCAAGTAAGTCACTCAAAGCACCCTCTTATTATGCGAGCAGCAAAATCTGGAAAGGACGTGAAATCTAGGTATACGTTTGGATCCAAAGTGTGACAAATAAAATTGCAGTTTAAGCTGAATATTACGATGCAGTATCCGACCAGCTGGATTTGCAGAACGCATTCGGCCAACTCAACAACACGTTCGAACCCACCTGGCTTCGTGTTGAGACAAGAAAACCCACTTAATTTATGGTCAATCAAGGCACGCGTGTGAAAAAGGACAGGTGCATATGATATGATAAAACCTAGTTACAAGAGAAGTTAGGCTCACTTGCGTGATCGATGTTTGGTTTCCTCAAAATGTTTGCACGAAAAATTGTTTACAAATCACTTTAGCTTTGATTTTTCAGCTATTGCAAACTGTGATATTAGAATGCTAATTTGAGATGGCTAACACATGGTTTCATTATACACAACATTTGAGTATATTCGGAGTTAATGTTGCAGACTCTGTGCTTCGGAGTTCGTAGCATGCTTTTGTTAATCAGATAAGAGACTATTTTTGTTACGACATAGCATCCGTGTGCTTGAATTCGCTGATGTTTGATCACTAATGCCAAGGTTAATTATGGATTCGAATCTCTGACAGTATTCAAAATCTTTCGAATGACTGATCGTCTAAAAACAAACTACCGTTGAAAAATGCAAAAGTCCAAAACTATGCAGATCAGACGCGATCCTGGTTTTTCGTACCCTGCAAACTTGGAGCCCAAAGCCTGGATTACTCAGCAGCTGTCTGGATTTGTGGTAGTTTCAAAAATGTCTATACCATTAAGCTGCTATACAAATGCGCCTCTTGTCTGCTAGGCATGTAACGGCTGAACTTCTGACGTTATCTGTAGGGATCGTTTCCCCTAATAAAACACATATGTACACCCGGTTCTAGACTAGGCTGCCAAAGCCATGGCTCCAATAACTATCTTGCATATTAAACTTTCATATCATTGAGCGTCTAAGCAAGTCGACGATTTTTAAAATATTCCAAACGTTTAGCGCCTGACGATATCTTCACAAAATGAATGGAAGACGATCGTGTCTTTGCATATAAAGTTTTTAATGCTGTTTCTTATCCCATGGATAACTTACTCCAAATTCAAAGTACTAGCAACATCAAGGTCAAGGTTGCATGTTACGTACAACCATTCCAAAAGGAACTGCCGCAGGCATTTTTCAAGTGTTTGTCTTTTGTTTCGAACTCTCAACCTGCCACTTAGTTAAATCCACTAGTTCAGCTTTACTAAATTCAAAGTTGGACGATTATAGGCGAGCGAACCCCTATATTACTCTCATTTATTAACAATCATTTCGCTGTCTAACCTCAGTAATGCGGATCGATTCATATTATTTATACCTGTATATTTTGTACTTATATTTCGACCGTCCCTTTATTGTAAGGTCTAATGCTTCTTCAACCATACATCTTGAATCTTGAATCTTGAATACATAGTGTCCAATACAGGTACAACCAGTTCTATCAAAACGGCCACAGCGTTTTTTTCAAAGTCAGTGGCTAGAAGTGTTTACACTTAGTTTTCTCAAATTTCGAACAAATGCTTTAAACGCTATGCCAAAATTCAATGGCTGAGTGCTGAATCTTATTTATTTATTTATTAGGTGAATAATAACATCTTTTTTTGTTGTTTGCAATGTAATTAGAATAATCAGACAATATGTCTTTCAAACTTACGATCTAAACCCGTGTTGACGCTTCGTAAGTATCTGATAGACCAAAGTGATGTGTTGCTCACATCCCCCGAAATTACACTCCACTACCGGTTTCTGGCTGTTTGCCGTCATCAGGGAGAGACAGTAAGATTAGGTTCAGTGAGCCTTGATAGACCGTTGAATCAATCTTAGGGCAGTATGCAATTTCCACCAGGTGCTACAATGTCAAAGGGAACGCTAAAGCCATGTACAATTTTCCAGAGAAAATAAGAATCTATTTGATATTACCAAACAAAAAATATTGATTTAGATTCCCTTGAAACTTGTTTGAAATAAATAGGACAATGGACGGAAAACAGGAGCAATTTTATCTTGAATTGAAAGCAACCGCATAGTACCCTCAAGCGTTCCCAGTGAACATACGCAGCTTTAATTTATAAGAGTATTGTTTCCAATTGGGATCAACATATTTGTTATACAGGGTATCTAACATTGATAGCACACTTTCCCCTACGTGCAGTGTCGATAGTCGAGCATGAGACAAGATTCATTATTGTTCCGCTGCATTCTCTATTTCTATACTACTACCAGTCACGCCATATTTGGCTTTATTCAAGCGGAAACGCTGTGCATACGAAATCAAAAAGCCTAAGCTCTGGGGTCAGGATGCACGTCAGATGCAGAGCATCGATAACGCCACGAAGAAAAGCCTCTCAAACGCCAATTCTCATTGTCTTGCTAATCTTATGCAGTGTGCTGTAAAAGCAACTAGACGTGAATAGTGAGGGGGAAATGGCTGATTGATGTTCTCACAAAACGGGAACAATTCATGTGAGCGCACGGTTCGCGAATTGAGTGACGTTAGGAGCGAACGAGAATAACAAAATTATTCTCAAATGAAATCATGATTCTTAGTAGCTTGGATCGATCCTTATAGGGGTTGGATGTTTGAGCTTTTAAAACCTGGAAAGGGATTAATCATTCAATATTTAGCTGGAAGTAGGCAACCTTTGTTAAGAAATGCCAATAATTTCGTTCGAATTAGGTTTAAGAACAAGTACATTCGAAAGAAAATTATGAACACAAAAATTTAGCAAAAGTGAGAAAATTTGCTGTCACATTCGTCTTTATCTAACACACTGAACAAAAATACGATTTCGAAAGAATTCCTGATTTTTCGGAAATCGTCAATAACCACCACGTGAAAAATAAAAATCAATAATCTAAAGACCTTTGTTTTAAACATGCACTGTGATAACAAAGTAATGTGTTGCTCACATCCACCGCAGTTTCACACCACTACCGGTTTCTGGCTGTTTGCCGTCATCCGGTGGAGACAGTAAGATTAGGTTCAGTGAGCTTGGAAACAGTGGATAAATGGTAAACAAAGTTGTACTTGAATACTTATTTAATTATTTTTCAACTGAGCTATTATATTCAAGTATAACTTTGTTTACCATTTATCCACGATTTCAAGGCTCACTAGACTAATCTTACTGTCTCCACCTGATTACGGCAAACTGCCAGAAACCGGTAGTTGTGTGCACGTGCGTGGGATGTAAGCACTATATTACTTTGGTCATCCATAAGCGCCTTGAGTGCTTGACCAAGAATCACTTTGTGATACCATGTTTTAACATTGTGGCTCTTTGTACAAACCCTATGTAACAGTGGCATTCAATTATAACTTTGTTTAGCACTGTGATACGTTTGTCAATAACAATTAAAAGGATAATTTTATAACGCTGCTGGGTTGAATCCCTAAACAAAGGCACGAACCTAAAAGTCAAATCTCAAAATTATCCAGCACATTTTATTTATAAATGTCAGAAAAAGCTGATAAACACATCAATTATTCTTGTATTTGAGGATTAATTGAAATTAAGTAGGATGCATTCGATTTTAAAACTACACAATACTCAAAATAGGGTAATAGAATCGTAATGTGTTAGTAGGCTCTAGTAAATCATTACGGTATTTTTCAGTGGCTTTCAATCTATTGGGAAACTGTCCTATCCTAAAATCGAATAATTTCAAATGATATGCGAAAAAAATATTTCGCGAGAAAGATATAAGTTCAAAAAACAACCAATCAATACAAAATTTCTTATCAATCAGTCAAGCAATCTGTCAATCCTTCATCTATCCATCCATCTAACTGTCAGGTAGCCTGTCTATATTTCTATTCATCTGAGAACTTTCTGTATAAAATAATACGTCATTAATTGCTATATTCATAATAAGCGCTTGATTTTCTCACTTTGGTATAATTTTCACTCAACTTATCAGGTTATTGTTATTTAATGTCTCTAGCATAGCCAGTTCATTATCGTAGTAAGTCTGTCACGCAAAGCATTTAGTCAAGTGTAAACCCATGGTTTTTGAGCTTCCATCAAATATTACAGAGTGAATAAATCAAAACTATGTTCGTGTATTCAGCACTACCTGTTTAACATTCTCCAAGGTTAGTGCAAGTCTAAGAGACACACATTCATGGAATCCACTATCATTTTGACAAGGTTTGGTGATGGATTTCAGCGTGGTTCTGCTCACAAATCAGTACCGATGGTAATTTATCCTAGTGCAGTGTTAGGTATACGGGAATAGCACCGAGGGCGGTGGATAATTGTGCTACTTTTGTCCCCGTTTAGGTAAAAGTTTCAACTGTTTTCAATTGCGGGGCCTTCAAATCGGCCGTGCATAAAAACAATTTATTCACACGTTTTTATCTCATTTATTCTTTAAACTTTAACACTATCTGTTTGTCAATTTCATCATATTTTCGAATCGACGAAGGTCAATTTCAGACGCGCACAGTTTAAATGAACTACGTGATACCGAGATTTAAATTAAAACGGTTGTCTGAAAAAGTTCACTTACAGAATTTGTTAATAAACTGGATAATATATTATATATCAATTGAAACGGACAAAAATATCGTGTACTTTACAAATGTAGTACGATCTCATGACGTGCTCGTCATTTTTTAAATTTTGTGGTGAAATTATTGTACTTGTTTAAATTTCGTTTATACGAATAAAGCCAATATCTTTTTCTATTGTGGAAAGACGCAAGCGGACTGCTTTGTTCGTTGTATCTGAATGGCAACAAAATAAGTTGAAAAACGTTCTGATTCATTAAAATACTAAGATTTTGTGATGTACCAAACAATTAAATTTATTATGAATATTTCTTTATAAAATCTAACTAACCGAACAAATACACCTATTCTAAAATATGCGATCAAATATTTAACTAAGCAACCTACTGATGCAATTCAGTAGTAAATATATACTAATTTATTTTAAACATTTTTGAGTTTTTCGTTCCACTAGGAACATGTTACGTCAGACATAAAAGGAGAATATATTGAAAGTCATGTCTTTCAAGAAAACTGCAGATTTGAAAAGTTGGGATTAAGGGGATGATAGTTTACTAACAAGTCAATTCGTATGTGGCTATCGCTTTGTTAAACACTACATTGCCTAGCCAATCGATACAGTTGATCTCACCTTTCCACGACGTCGATGATTAAACATCAAAACAATAGCGATGAAAGCATGATCCATCATCCACCAACTTCAAAAGGCAACGGGGGTGCAACCTCGCAGCAATTTAATTGTAGAAAATGTAAATAAAATAAACAGAAATTCAATTTTTTGTCTCAAACCTGATTACTGATATTAGAATGGGCGTAGTATTTATCAATATCACAAGTAAATCCTGAAAGACAAAGCAGAAAAATGGCCTTGTTTTCACAATCGTCAACACTACCTAATCACACAGGTTGCGATATATTGTTTGAAACCAACTCGTTTCTCTGTCTCACTATTCGCCAACAAACCAGTGTCCATTAATTCATGACAATTGCTTCACAATCTATTGCCATTACGTGCATTCATCAAGCCTTCGGAGCTAGTTCATTAAATCAGTTATTTAACATCACTCGATTCACACTCAGTTAAGTGTCATTCAATACTCGAGGTCCCGATTGGTTGTCTTCGTGAGACGTTTCGAAGTCATGTGTTCAAGTTTACGTTCTCCTTTTGGCGTGCTTTGTGCGCAAGTGCTGTGCGCATGCTCGTTACTAAAATTCGCGCTGTTCAGTGTTCAGACAACATCAGTTGCTGCCTAGCTGTGAGTCGCATCTTGCCAGTGTGATTACCATTTGAACCTGAGTAACGTGAGTAAAAGTAAGTATAATGTGTGTATATTTTTATACAAATTCAGCCTTCTAATGTATTACCTTGAACAATAATGCAGAGCTTTTTATGTACGTCAATTAATATCGGCAGAATTTATGGTTATCACTGAATTTCCGCATGATTTAATGGTTTCTAAGTATGACTAACCGGTCTCACCGAGTAAAGCCTAGGTTTTGTTGTGTTAATGATAACTATTTCCTCTTTAAAAGACCCCAATTAATAACCTACCTATTTGTTAGCCCGGAATTTTTCTGCTAAACAATTCTGGAACGTTATTCATTCGATTCAACACCAAAGCGAGCAGGTTCGCTTACCGAATAACGTGTCTAAACGAATTTGGCATGCTATCCATTCGATTAGCATCAGACTTGAATGCTTATAAAATTGCTTTTCTTTTGTGTGCTAGTGATTGAAAATCTATCAGTATCACCAAGTTCACTATAACACTGGATTGAAAGGAACTCCTTTTACTCAGCTAACAAAGTAAGACACCTCATTGAAAAACCCATTTCACTTCCCCGAAAAGAAATTCACGTTTTTAATACTAAAAACGATCATTCTGAGATGAATGGGTATCACATTCTTCACAAAGTTTCAAGAGTACGGCTAAACTAAACAGGATTCATTCACATGAATTGTCCTCGCCATGTGCTCCAACTGTTTCTAAATATTATAGATTGAGAATTAACCCGTCTACCTTTATTCACGACCGATTTTACTCTCATTATGCACAATATAACTAACAATATAGTTGATCAAATTCATCGCAGACATTCATCAATGAAATTTCACACTGGTCAACGTTCAATAAAAATAAATGTATCATTCTTTTCCAAAGAAGATTCATCGCCAAGGATCGGTATGATTCCAACTTGCCTACATACTCAATATTTCATAAAAATATTTTTTTCGCTAAAAATAATAATATCGATAAAACTAATTGAAGTGTCATATGATACAATTAAATTTACTAAAATATTTGTTGTTTAAGTTAAACGTATTTGGTAAGGTATTTATTTTTCTACCCATTAAGCTATTAAAGTTCAAGAATGTTTTTTAGTTTCCGCTGATTTATTCCCGGGTACCTAACCACTTGGCATGTCACGCATGCTTCAACTCAGTTAACGAATAACAAAACGAAAATTACTGTGACGTTATGAACAACAAGTGACTATATTCGTAGTTAAATACCCGGTATTCGTTGGCGTTCATCGATTACCTCCCCAAAACGCAAATATGAGGTTGAACGCTTGTTCCCAGTGGTCTACATGTAGTTTGCATAGGTCAATGCTAGATCCCTAGTGAACCGGTTGATCTCTGTGGTACCATCTCACCCAAGATTAAAATACAATTAGTATTTAGGATAACTAAATTTCGAAAACCACATTTTCGCAACAAAATGTGCAACAATGTATTGGCATGTGCTTATTTCGTTATTAGAAAACATCATATTTCTCTCGAACGGTGCAAAGTTTAAGCAAAAAATTAATCGTTTCCAAGAGTACGAACTACAATATTTTTATTCGATTGATTGTCCAGAATGGCATAGTAAGTGTTTTCAGTTAACTGAAGTACGAATATTTCAGTCGTATATAATCGCTATTCTAATAACATTTACAGAAGGAAACGTAACTAATTGACGTTAACAAAATATCTTTATTTACACACTTTTCTATCACACACACCTTATGGCTGGTTTCATGTTTCTTGTACTCTTCAGGTAAGCGCAGCACGATCAAAATCGTGAGCTTAGAAAAAGTGGACAAAATTCAGACAATGCTTGTAATGAATCGGTTATAGTGTAATTTATTGGTGACGTTTCGTTTTTGGCACAGAAGCTTCATTAGACCAATGGTGTCAGTACGAACAGATATCAGGTTTCAATTGCATTCACCTCACCAATCCTAAGCTCGCTGATAACTGCACAGGCCATGGTAGGCGCTGAGCTTGTTAAGATAGACAGCAGACAGATTAAAATCAATTGGTGCACCCTACATACTGTGTAATCCCGTAATTGTTTTGATCGGGTGCAGAAGTGAACAACATCCGTGGTTCGTTTATCATATGACTGAGTTATCTTGGCTTTTCCCCGTTGTATACTCCAGAGTAACCCTTGCAATGGATACTATATAGGCAATTCATGGCGCAGCCTGGAGGTCTCTTATCGCTGAGATGCGTTAATGATGATCGGAGCGTTTTCCCCAGCATATAGATGCATTATTCAAGATTCTACTTATACTTATACTTATTCTACAGACCACGAATGGTAGTATCCATTCTATCGAATCAATTTCCTCTGTAACAAGGATTTTTGGATTCAGGTTGTTAAGGTAACTATGAAGTGCTTCTAATCAGTAGGTGAATGCATAATCAAAATAGCGCCACCATATTTTTGGCCGAAGTGCTTGATTTTTTTTTGAAGCAAACGCTTCAAAATGCTCCATGTAACTATTCGCTAACACTGGAAAGATAGGCGAGACCAATGCTAAACCTTTCTTTTGCATATATAACTGCCCATTTAACAAGAAGTGGTTCATATTGGGATAAATCGTTACATCTTTGACGATTTGCCGTCTGATTGATCTCTGATTTGAGCGATTTTCATGGTAATTCTAGAGCGCTGGTGGTGTCCACACTCGTGAACTAGGCGCTTACGTCACAGCTTACCATGATTTCATCATTCTCAAGTGCTAACGTACGGAGCGACGAATGAACTCAAAAAAGTTTTTAAGGAAAGAATTCGTATTACCAGAAGCGGTTTGAACAACTGTTCGAGGTTTAATTTGGTTCGTATATGTATCAAAATAAACATGATAACACGTGAGTGCCATCGAAATAACATGGCGTAATTAGTTGGAGAATATACATTTACGGATAAAATGTGATCCCACACATCGCTTCGTGGCGATACTCACCAGGAATTTGAACACAACTCAAAAGATAAATGGAAAATTATTTAAGGTTAGAGTCTAGGTAATTTTTTAGATTAACGAAAAGGAGTTCTAAGTTTTGCTGTGCCCCTCGCCCTTTGACTACCATTCCTCTACAAATTTTGTGCTGTTTGCAGTGATTGGGTGGAGAGAGTGGGGTTAGTTTTTGTAAGCCTGGAAACACGAGTAGACTAGAGCCAACGATGAATTTCGAATACAGATTCACATGATAAATCTCATTGAAGCGTAGGAATGCTCATATGAAATATTTTCTGCATCATAATTGTTTCAGATTTGGAACCATGAATTATATTCATAGTTGCGTCAGATTTGAGACGAAATGCCGCTTTTGCAACAAATTTCTATTTGTTTAAATGATCCAGGTTTGAGGTCTTGTTGGTTGAGCGGCAGATTTGGTTGCTTGCCATGAGGATGTCTTGCTACCAAAGCACCGGGGTGTGCATTTGAGTGCATTTTCTCACACATCAATATAGCTGATGTGAAATAAACGCTTAAATTTTCTCGGACAGATTAAAATCCCTTTCACTAGGAAGCAATATAATTTCCATTTATCCACTCGATACCAATCACACAGTGAGCATAGACTCCAGATACGTACTGCTTCATAATGTAATCAACTCAGTATCCCATATACTACGAAACTTATGTATTACAAATTGATTGATGCATTTTCGATCCTCATACTAACCAAGTAAAATTTATTGTGTTGTTTGCTCACACACCCCACACTTGAATGTAATTTGTTTGCCCCGAAAAGAATCAATACACAAATCGGTCAATACATGAATGTTTTTCACGTACCATTACGACTATGCATTTGCACACCTCAACTTGTTCGCCAAAACATGACAAGTTGTGATGAAATTTGAGACAAAATTTAAATGACGCGTTAGCAACGAGCGAATTCTTCAGTCGAGTTGTGTGAAATACTTTTACCACATCACACACACACACAAGGGCCACGTGCGCGGAACAAATTCCACATATTTAGCAGCTCAGATTCTGGCTCTGATAACCACTCAGCATGTGGAACGCATAAAAATAGTTTCGACATGGAAAATAACTCGCAGTAAGCTGAGTACAATCCCAACCGGTGCCAGTGTACCAAACACGTGGCAAGCACAACCTGGTACACAAAAACTTCGGGGAAAAGTTTTAATTTCCATACTTGTGCTTTACAAATAGCAGTAAACTAGCAAGCTAGTGACGGAGCGAAATCCATAAATCGACGATGAATTGTTAGAGAGTGGTTGGATTTTCACGAAGCTATAACGGTATATTTTATGGGGCACTGACCTCGAAATTAGAACTTTTCCAGAGTTTATCTACTATTCATATTGAGAACGATGGTATAATTCTTACTTGATGATTATAAACAACCCCCTGTCATTCATGATGCGCGTGTGACGTGAATGCGTCAATATATTCTCTAGCACACCCACCCATCCATGGAGTATAAATGAGGTGACTCGGCTTCATCTTGTCTATTTCCAATACTGTTATATTTTCATACGTAAATTAATCTGTGGATTTTTAAATAGCTTATATACTGTATTGTTCATCCATTTCAAATCCATTGATTCCAATCAAGTTACAAATAATCTAACTAACAAAACAGTACCAAATAGTCCATCCTTTGCACAAAGAACGTCATTGCTACTTTCTTTAAATACCCCAACTCGAGTCTATACAAGTTCTATGCTATGCGAGTTTGCCTTAGCTAGAATTTCTCATCATCACACTGAGTGTTGTAGTAACACGTCCACTTTTAAATGTGGCGTGCTTGTTGTTAGCCTCCTTCGTTTGATATCCACCATGGATGTACATCACAAGCGCATGATAGTTTCATGCTCCACAGCGCTTCGAATGACTTAACTGTCTGATTCCGGAGGTACAATCTCTCCCGCAGCGCTCGCAGCGATAGACAGTACTCGGTCGATGAACATCAGTTGGAGGCTGACGGCGTGATCGACGATTAGCAGCCGAGAACGGTGAAATGTGAGATGTAATGAACAGAATATTCAGAAAATATTTTTGATGCACCAACTTATAGATATTCAAACACTCGGTCATATTCCTACATCACAGAGGTCAGGGTTCTCTACCAGACGTTTCATAAATTCCACTTTTTAATCTAGGGCCCGTCGATAAAGAAATCAACGATAACTTTGGGTTAGTGAGACTTGGGGAAATATTACTCCTCTATCTTGAACAATAAATTCGAATCATCGTGCCCCAATTGGAGGGATGTTGAAGTAGAACCTAATGGATAGCGAATATGTCACCCTCAGTGTGTATCGTAGCAGAATAGTAATACAATCAGGACAAATAATTCCATGGTGGTTATAACGAGGTGAACACAGTTGAGTGGTTTTGCCTTGACCTAACGCTTCGGGGCAAACTGGTTCGATAACCGAGCAATAAATCACATAAGTAGTTATTAGTTTCAATAACTGCACAATAAATTACTCCAGCACAAGTGTGATAAGAATGCAAGCTCATTAATTAATGATAGAAAGACAGATAGTCGAACACCAGTTTCATGGCATATCCGTTTGCAAATTGGAATTGATAACAGTAGTTCATTAACATGGAATCGTTGCGCTTAAACACGACCATATCGAGACTACGATGCAGATTGGTATTTTCGATTCGTCTTAGAAAAGCATACTCATATTTTTACCGATGGCTGTTCATCGTTTTACTTGTGTAATCATGAGGAAGCCCATAGGATGTAAGTATTAATTATGAAACAAATATGAAGACTATTTTAAATAGATGGTGCTTTACATTTTATGAGGCATTTAGGCCATGTCAAGAGATGGTAGCTTCATCTTTTATTCAGGCTTTGCGTGATTAACTCATTCCTTGTCACGTTGCTAAGATGGGTTTCCTTAGCACAAAGCGTAACATGTGATGATTTCAACAATTGTACAATGTGCAAGACTGTGGCAGTAATTTTTATACCATTATCGGTACCCAATTTACACCCGGGCATGTTACGGAATTAGAGTTGGGCAATTTTCCAGATTATGAAATCGCGACCGAGAACGGACCACGAACCCCTCAGAGGACGAACGAGTTAACCACACAATCACGCAAACAATTGGCAGCGCAGATGGTTCATGGTTTATGGCTAAGAATCCACCTGAAGCACTTAAACATAAGAAAACAAAATCGGTAATGCAGATAAAACTGTAAAATTTGCGATGGTCGAATTGTGAAAACGCGATCGCTTTATAATTCTGATTTGAGGACATCGGGAAGGTTTTTCAGTGTGATAGGAAATTGCACACACTAAACAGATGCAAGCCTTAAGTATATTTGGGCTGCGATAAATTGACAGAACAACCAGGATGATTTCAGGATTTAAAGTTTCAATCCAAATTAGGGGTGCACAAAAAACCGAACCGAATAGATCATTCACGCAAGTCACCACTTGACAGGACTTCGAGCACTTTTGATATCGATTACCCAATTATAATCACGTGCTCCACTGAGCGTTGATTGGTTATCTTTTCGAGTGCACACGTGCAGTTTCGATTCAGTGCGCGCCGAGAGAGTGGAATTCGGTTCGACGGTACCGGTCTTGCGCTAATGGTTTTCCAAACCGTTGATGTTTAGAAGGTAAAATTTTTTTGAGCATCTAACCAGAATGGTGGTCATAAGTTCGGACGACGAGAGGTCAGTAACTTGTTTTGATTATTTGGCTAAATTTCTATGTATATTCCCAGCCGATAGTTTTCGTCATTATACGTAACCTAGGCATGTAATCAGGTTTTTGTTTAACTTGTGTATATTGTTGTCCGAACTTTATAAAATGTACTGTGTGTATACTATATGATCTCAATGTGGCGGCCTTGTAGCAAAGGCACAAATTTCAAGTAATTAATCAGGCATCTCTAATACTAACATAGAACTTCCATATTATCACCGATTTGCTAAATAATTAAACGCACCTTAACTACGTGATTCTTCATTAGAGTTTTATTTAATCGTTTCGTCAAAGAAAAAAGATAGATTACAAGTTTTCCGCTGTGTCAAGGCAATTTGAAACTTATTTTACTGTATTCACTAGATGACAGCAAACAGTCACAAACCGTTTGTGAGTAAGTGCTTGGAAAATGAGCAACATAATATACGTGCCATACTTAAGCGTCTTCATCGCTTGACCGGATATCACCGTGATTCTGTATTTGAAAATCGTATTTTTTTAGGAACCCTCTCTAACGGCAGCTTCAAAGTAAAAATTTGTTCAGTATGAACCTAATCGTAGTGTCCCTAGCTGATGGTTGTGGACTGTTAGTGCTGAAGATGTTAGCGTCAAACGTACGTAGCACTAGATAGGTTCCAACTAATTTCGTATCCTTTAAATTGATTCCAACTATTGCTTTTAAAAATCCATATCCGCATTGAAAAAACGAACCGACTACAGTAAAATTAAGCCATGGAATTGGTAGATTCTCTGGCTAAAACGGTGAGAGTGTTCATACATAGAATTGTATGCATGTATGTAAAATTGTTATGCATGCATTTATGAATTCACAAGTTGGGAGTCATTCAAAGCGCAGTTAGTCGAAATTTGCTTGGACTGGGTTACCGTAAGATGCCCAGAGACTGAAAAGAAATTAACGGTATTATTTTTGTAGGCCTCCTTCAGTCGATTTCGACCATGGATGTACATCAAAATCGCAAAAATGTTTTACATGTTCCACAGCTTTTCGAATGACTAAACAGCCCGATTCGGGAGGAACAATTTCTCCCACAGCGCTCGCAACGATTGGCAGATCTGGATTGACCGGCATCAGTTGCACGCCTGCGGCGTGATCTGCGTTCATCAGCCAAGAGCTGTATCTGCTCCTCCCCAGCTTGCAGACGATGCTTTACACAATGCCTCCAATGTGAGCGGTCAAGAGCAAGTTCTTCCCAACTCGCGGGGTCAGAGCCAAGAGCTTTCATATCTCTTTTGCAAAGGTCTTTGTACCGCAGGTGTGGTCGAGTTCCCGATTTGAACTCACCATAAAGTGAGATCTTTCGGAATTCGACCATTTTCCATTCGGTATACGTGGCCAAGCCACCACAGGCGATGCTGTCGTAGTAGGGTGAATATGCTCTGTAGACCAGCTTTTGAAAGCACTTCAGCATTAGTCACTTTTCCATCCAAGATATGTTCAGGATACGACGGATGCTTCGTAGATGGAAAGCATTCAACTTCCGTTCGTGTTTTGCGTGAGTAATCCAAGTTTCACTGTATTTAGTACGCACGCGCTGAGTAATATCATCTTTGTCTTTACAGTCAACTTGAGGTTACCCCAAACACGAGAGTTCAATCGGTACAAAATGACAGCTGCTCTGCCAATCTGCTTACCAATCTTCGTGTCTAGCGAGAGGTTGAACCAAGATGTGCGAAATGATGTATTAATTCAATCTGACAGTTTCCAACAGTGATGATTCGAGGCGATACAATCCCTTGACCGAGGACTTTCGTCTTGCTCATGTTGATTATTAGCACAAAGTCTTTGCATGCCAACGAAAACAGTCCATCAGCGACTGGAGTTTCTCTTTGGAGTGAGCAATAAGGCTGCATCGTCGGTAAACTGCAGGTCACGGATTAGCACATTCCGTACTTTGATTTGTGTTCTCAAATGGCTCAGGTTTAAAAGCTTGCCATCACTCCGCGTGCGTAGGTAAATGTCTTTCGTTCTGGTCCTAAAAGCGTGCTTCAGAAGCCGGGCAAAGAAAATGCCGAATAGCGTGAGAGCGAGAACATACCATTTTTTGACGCCTCGGTGAATTTCAAAGGCTTCTGAACTGAAACCGTTAAAATGCACTGAACCCTTCATGCCAGAGTAGAAGGAAATAACGAGTTTGAGCAGTCTTGGGGGCAGCCTATCAGATCAAGCATTTTGAAAAGACCTTCCCTGATGTCGTAGTCGAATAACACTATAAAGAATGAGATTATAATGAATAGCCGGTCGCAATAAATGTATCCTTTATTTGGTGCGCACGACGTAATGGCAGAATAAGAAATCTAATGTCCACGGTTACCACAATTGAAATGGTGATTTCTTTATGGGACACAAGCTTTTATTCCTTATTCCTTGTCAAGCTGTTGTGGGTCGTATGATTGGCTCCTATCTCCATTTTCCTTGACACGGAGCTTTATAGGTGATATGACTCTACCTACTGGAGTGATTGATAAGCTGTCGCTGTTATTTTCTAACCATCTTCTGTAAACTTTTATGGTCGAGATGTGGGTTAAGCACATTTCACGAAGTGGGCGATCGCGGCGTAATTCGTTCTTGGACATCTGATCGAAGGTCGGACATAACAAGCGTGCCATCACTAACCATTTGGCCAAAATACTCCGACTGTCAGTTATCGTCTGGCGTCCAACTGGTGTCACTGTTGTCGACAAAATAAAAAAAATGAAAGTTCAAAAGCAGGAACAAGCAAGCAAGCTGCACATAAATTTTTTCAATTTTCTTGGTGGATTAGAGCTTTGGTAAATGCTGAAAATATGCGCAATTGAAGTATGGCTGGGTGTATGAAAAGATCTGTATCAGGATAAGGTGACGGCCGGCCAAAAGACACAAGCCGTCTAGACCTAGTGTAAAATTCAGATAATGTATTTTAACACGTAAAACGCCCGAATTGGCGGTCGATATCTTCTGTTCGTCAGATGATACTAGTATAACAACGTTCTCATTTGCTGTTGTCTCAAGAGTGCGAGTTATGGGAATGACAAATTCTAAAATAGCATTGACCGTGAATACCAGCCCAGAAACAAGCCACGAAATGGCACGATGTGTCTACTGCAACCGTTTCTGGGAAGACAAATCATGATCCTGGGCAACCTATTATCAAACCTGTTGCAATTTTCGACTAAAATCGACATATGGGTGCAGTTGACAAATCTGATCAAACGGTTCAATTCAATTCGCCTGTGCGTAAAACTTTGAAACCTTTTGAACGGTATGGTACACGCAGAGACTACTGAGGTGCTTTGTGCTAAAATTATAAATCGTTTGCAAAATTCCTCGTTTTTACTTTCAAGTTATGCGTTTTTCTAACAAAATCACTTAAAACTATTTGGCGTTTGGGGTGCATTAACCCTATAGGTATGTGGCGGTTTAAGGGTTAACAACCAGACTCTTCTGAGTTATAAATTGCAGGTTTTTGTCTACCAAATTGTACTAGAGAAGCGAAGAGAGAGAGAGATCAAGTGTATCATTAGGTGAATTAGAGAGACGAATCGTCGATACCTGAACGTGATCAGAAAATTCACCCAACTCTTAAGGTCTCCTGACTTGACTGAATGAATTCAGTGAAGCGTAAAAAGTGCACAGTGTTGGAAAATTAATTTCGTCAGTATTACCCAACGTAACCCGCAAACAGACATACCCCGTAGGCCCAATTCTCCATACACCACCAAACTTTTCAGTCCTATTCAACCATGTTTACTTTCGATGGCCATTAAGAGATGGCAATCCATACAAAGTAATATTAACGAAGAATAGGAGCATACTAAAACAAAATTTACTTCGTATAGGCCCGTTTTGAACCACAGAAGCCGATGTCTGAATCTAATTTCGTTGCTGCAAATCGGAAATCGTAAATTTACCGACGTTTATTGGGGCTGAATATCAGTTGAACGTAGTCTCACTCTGGAACTTATCATTTACATTTTAACCTAATGTTTTGTTAAATAATTCGCTTCAAAGAATTCCACTGGTTGATCAGTTTTCGGAGTCCCCGCATTCAGATTCCACTACCGTTTTCATGCTGTCGGCGCACATCATACAGATGACTATGAATATTATGAAACTGGTCGTGGAGTATAGGAGCTGGTACGCGAACTCACCCCAAACTGCTCAATT
>JACCGJ010015132.1:0-12108 GCA_013407085.1 Atriophallophorus winterbourni | reverse complement strand
AACCACGATGTCAGACACAGAATCACAATGTGATTCTTGGTCAAAGCACTCAAGGCGCTTGTGGATGACCAAAGTAATGTGTTGCTCACATCACCATCCCTTACACACCACTACCGGTTTCTGGCTGTTTGCCGTCGTCAGGTGGAGACAGTAAGATCAGGTTCAGTGAGCCTTGAAACAGTGGATTAAAGGTAAACAAGATTATACTTGTATGCCCACTGTTATATAGGGTTCGTACAACGAACCACGATGTTCAGACACAGAATCACAAAGTGATTCTTGGTCAAAGCACTCAAGGCGCTTGTGGATGACCAAAGTAATGTGTTGCTCACATCCCCATCCCTTACACACCACTACCGGTTTCTGGCTGTTTGCCGTCGTCAGGTGGAGACAGGAAGATCAGGTTCAGTGAGCCTTGAAACAGTGGATTAAAGGTAAACAAGATTATACTTGTATGCCAACTGTTATATAGGGTTCGTACAACGAACCACGATGTTCAGACACAGAATCAAAAAGTGATTCTTGGTCAAAGCACTCAAGGCGCTTGTGGATGACCAAAGTAATGTGTTGCTCACATCCCCATCCCTTACACACCACTACCGGTTTCTGGCTGTTTGCCGTCGTCAGGTGGGACAGTAAGATCAGGTTCAGTGAGCCTTGAAACAGTGGATTAAAGGTAAACAAGATTATACTTGTATGCCAACTGTTATATAGGGTTCGTACAACGAACCACGATGTTCAGACACAAAATCACAAAGTGATTCTTGGTCAAAGCACTCAAGGCGCTTGTGGATGAACAAAGTAATGTGTTGCTCACATCCCCATCCCTTACACACCACTACCGGTTTCTGGCTGTTTGCCGTCGTCAGGTGGAGACAGTAAGATCAGGTTCAGTGAGCCTTGAAACAGTGGATTAAAGGTAAACAAGATTATACTTGTATGACAACTGTTATATAGGGTTCGTACAACGAACCACGATGTTCAGACACAGAATCACAAAGTGATTCTTGGTCAAAGCACTCAAGGAGGTTGTGGATGACCAAAGTAATGTGTTGCTCACATCCCCATCCCTTACACACCACTACCGGTTTCTGGCTGTTTGCCGTCGTCAGGTGGAGACAGTAAGATCAGGTTCAGTGAGCCTTGAAACAGTGGATTAAAGGTAAACAAGATTATACTTGTATGCCAACTGTTATATAGGGTTCGTACAACGAACCACGCTGTTCAGACACAGAATCACAAAGTGATTCTTGGTCAAAGCACTCAAGGCGCTTGTGGATGACCAAAGTAATGTGTGTTGCTCACATCCCCATCCCTTACACACCACTACCGGTTTCTGGCTGTTTGCCGTCGTCAGGTGGAGACAGTAAGATCAGGGTCAGTGAGCCTTGAAACAGTGGATTAAATGTAAACAAGATTATACTTGTATGCCAACTGTTATATAGGGTTCGTACAACGAACCACGATGTTCAGACACAGAATCACAAAGTGATTTGCAGACGATATAAAGCTTTGGAGAAGCATACGTACAAATGATGACTGTGTAACTTTGTAGAAGGATCTAAACACATTGCATGATTGGTCTCTGAGAAACAAACTACCTTTCGACTTCCAAAAGTGCAAGGTGTTAAACCTTGGAAAGGTTGTGAATTACAACTACACTCTTGTGTCCCACTAACTCGTCTGGACAACTGAAGAGAAGGATTTAAGTGTTTGGACCAGTTCAAGTCTGAAGACTTCACTGCAGTGCAAAGTGGCTTACAAAAAGGCGTCACAAGTATTGGCGTTATTGAGACGAATTTACGGCAGATTCTCCAATCAGTCAGTACCCCGTATCGTGAACACTTATCTGAGACCAGAGATGGAATACGGTGTTCAGGCTTGGTCAGCCTGGATTCAGAAAGACATCAATCTTCTGCAGCGTATTTACCGCCGAACCACAAAGCTTGTACCCGGACTAGCTGCTAAACCATATGAAGAACGTTTGAGGAATCTCAATCTTTTCGACTTTCGCTGTCGTCGACTAAGAGGTGACCTCATACTGATGTACAATATTATGCACGTCCCTAACCATCCCTTGTCCAAACTTTTCACACGCTCGCCACCCCGTGCCAGTCGGAAACATGAACTTACAGTGCTTATTCCCACTTCAAGACTGAACTGTCGAAGATATTCCTAAGCTGTACGTGTAAGTTTCACATGGAACACCCTCCACTCCACTGTTACACACTCAGCCAACCTGGATATTTTAAAGCTAATTTGGACAAATACTTGAGAAACAACCCAAATTTTGATACGATTTACACTACATGAGTTTCCCTGTTCTTCTTCTTTTTTATTGTATATACCTCATAACTCCATCCTATGGTTATGGTTAAGCTAAATGCTTTTTAGACTATTACAACTTTGAATCACTTTGAATCACTTTGAAACAGGGTAAACTTCATGCATGGATTAAAGAATGGTTGATATCTCGTGAGATATGTTAGAGTCAAAAACGAACTATCCGAGTCGATTAAAGTTGCCCGTGGTGTCCCACAAGGATCAGTCATCGGACCGCTTTTGTTATTAATATATATAAACGACTTGCCTACTGTATTGCAGTCGTCGGTGCTTATTTTCGCTGATGACGCAAAGCTCTGGCGCAAGATAAACTCCACAGACGTCACGCAGAAACTGCAATGCAATGTCGACTGGCTGCCTGCAAAGCTGAAAACAACTTGGGTCACTTAGAAGAGTCCTGGGTTCGTTTGACCCCAATATTGCCTGCAAATTGATTTTAACGTACATCCGTCCTCGTGTTGAATATGCTATACCGGCATGGGATCCTTGGTTGAAAAAAGATATTCTGCTATTAGAAACTCCACAGCGCAGATCGACAAAACTCGTACTGGGACTATCAAATTATCCATACGAAACGCGACTTAAATTATTGAATTTGCATTCGGCTGAATAGAGACGGAAACGAGGAGCACAAATATTCATTTGGACAGTGCTTAATCAAACAAATCATCCTTGCGGTCATTTGTTTCATCTATCCCATAACACACATTTGCGACGTCACCAATCGAAACTTTACCAACAGCATAGCAGGTTAAACTGCCGCAAATA
This sequence comes from Atriophallophorus winterbourni, assembly GCA_013407085.1. Classification (NCBI taxonomy): domain Eukaryota; kingdom Metazoa; phylum Platyhelminthes; class Trematoda; order Plagiorchiida; family Microphallidae; genus Atriophallophorus; species Atriophallophorus winterbourni. The sequence continues at coordinate 8,997 of JACCGJ010015132.1, read as the reverse complement.
TGCATCTTCCGTTCGCAATGTGCTACTGTGGAACAGTTTACCTACTCGTGTGGTACAATCTGGAACCGTTGAAGTTTTCAAGAAATCACTAGATATCCACATGGACAAGTATTTTTTTATGTTTGACAATAATCTAACAATATTTTGATATTTTTTACCATCCGACCCAATGTACATTTTTGTGGGTCTTGTAAAGCATATCTTTTTACCCGCACATAATCTATGAATAAATCTATGAATAAACAGAAATGACTTTATCTGCACCTAAAATATAGGAACTTGATAATATTCATCTGATTCCTGCGTTCTGTTTAAAAATAAATTATACAAGTAAATTTAATGAGTTGCTTATATTCCAAGCACTAACACCCGATAACCCAATTCTCTCTGCTTTTCGTCATCACGTCAATGCAGTATGATTAGATGTAATGATTCTTATACCTGTGAGCTACTGGTAAGCAAAGTAAAACTTTAAAGTCACCGTTTTATATAGTTCGTACAACGGACCACAATCTGCAATCACAGAAACACAGACGGATTACTTATCAAGTGCGCAAGGCGCTTATAGAGGGCTAGTGTAAAGTGTTACTCATAAATAAATTATACAAGTGTTCAAAAAAATTGTTAGCATCAACACTTAAAACTGCATTTTCGGTAATATAAGGTTAGAAAAAAGTAATACCTGAGCACTTTACACCCTTCAACGTTGTACACGGATCGGTATTTTTGACATATTTTTGTCTTAGTTTCTTGCATTGCCATCCAGATATAATAATTGGTGGTAAACATTAAGCTTAATGGTTTAAGCCCTCACAAATGGGATATTAGTGAAGTGTTGTCGTTTTGTCTAACACATTTATTTTATGTGAAACATTTATTTTTGATGTTTACGAAAATTTTCGTCATTTTCTTTCAATTTTGCCAAAAGAGCAACTAGCTTCGTGATGTCTTTTTCCGAAAATTCTCTGATTTTCAAGAGAGAAACAAACTCACATAAAATTTCAAACCGCAAGCGAAGTGACGGCAAGCAATTCAGCCTAAAATGTTTAAAAACACAAACAAAGCTACGGATTATGATGATCCATGATCTGCTCTTTAATGTTTGTTTACTCTAGCATTCAGCTCCAGTCGCTAATGCATTGGATTTCGTCTGGTGGATAGACATGGGGTTGACAATCAGCAACCAGTCTTCGGACAAGGAACTGTATTTCTTCCAATCATCATTTTTGCAAACATTCAGCTTGAACCAGTACATCATTTCACATATATTGGTTTAATTATTATGGATAACCTCTGGGTAGACAAGGGGATTGATTAGCGGTTTCGTATTGCGGCTGCAATCTCGTCCCAATTGAACTCTTGTGTCTGGTGCAACTTCTAGTTCAAGATTCAAGATCCAAGAATTTATGGTCACAAAAAGCACATAGCTTCACGATTACCATATCATAGTAAATATACGTTCAATAAGAGGTATAAAAAAACAATTATTCGATGTCACTAGAGTCAATTAATATGCTTACCCTGAGTCAATACACAGGCATCGTAAAATCGTTATGTAACAAATAAGTGTCCAAGGTTCGAGTGAATGTTTGGATACAGGGAGAGGTGATAATTGCTTCTTGAAGGGCATTCCACAGGAAGCAGACACGTACCGAATAGAAATATCGGCGACAATTACTACGGGAATGGGGAATTTGTAATGCCGCTGAGTGGCTACGTGTAATTCCTGATTCACGGTATTTGAACAAATGTTTGAGTGGATGATCTGGAGTATTCAATATTTTGTAAGTGCAATACTCGAGTCTACGCCGATATACCCTGGTGTTAAAGAAAAGGAGGCGGAGACGTCCGTAAGAAAATCAATGAGCGCAGTCTGATCCTTCTAGGCGTTTCAGAAGCTACCAATACAACAGAGGCCGCGAAACAACAACAACACGACAATAAACAGTGGTTATAGGTTGCAGAAGCGATTGGAGCACGCGAAAGTGTTATCGCAAATACCTTCAGGATACCGAGGTCATCAAACTACAAAGGCGATGGACCACCCCCTTTAAAACTCACTTTCCTAACTTCTGCTATGACAGCCTTTGTCAGAAAAAATTGGAAAATACACAGAAAAAATATACCAAATGAGCTCAGACTCAGCATACCGAAGGTTGCCTCCGAAACACAAGCTGCAGCGACGCCGTGCGAAGACACGGACAGACTGAACTCGGAAGTTGTTTCAAAAAACTGCAATGGTCCGGCTCTCAGGGGGTCGGACATACAAACATCATCCGCATAGGCTCGCTACACACGAAAACCACTGTTAAATGCCTATACACAAATGCACAGTGCTTGCGGAACAAAATCGCCGAATTGTCTCACTTTAACGCTCAGTTTTCTGCTGACATCATTGCTGTTACCGAAACATGGTTTTACGATCAGGTGAACGATTGCGAGCTGGCACTTTCCAACATGATCCTACTTCGACGAGACCGTTCAAGATCAGGTGGTGGAGTTGCTTTGTATTATAACGAACGTCTTCAATGCACAGCTGTACCTGACACAAGGTTTGAGCTAGAGGACACCATGTGGTGTAGCCTTCGCTTGGAAACTGGAGAGAACTGTATACTTGGTGTGATCTACCGCTCGCCCAACTCTTCCGATGCCCACAATGAAACGTTGTTACAAATGATGCGCAACGCTGGAAATCTTAGAGGATGCCAATTGTTAATAATGGGTGATTTTAACCTCCCACATCTCTACACCAAAAGTGTGCATACTCAGCAATCCCTTGAGTACAAATTCCGTGAGATTATCACTTTCACTCCCCTATACAACCATGTCCATTCATTCACTCGACAAAGGGGCCTCAATGAATCATCAATTCTAGATCTGGTTTTAACCTCCGAAGCAACAGCAGTGGAGTCAGTGCAGTATCATAGTCCTTTGGGGCTAAGTGACCATCTTGTGTTGTCCTTCGAATTCGTGTGCAACGCCCGAAGGGCGTCGGGCGACGTTAAGTTCATCAGGAGAGTCGATTACTTCGGCCTTCGCGGTGCCATTACGATTATGGAGGAAAAACATCTCGATCTTACGAATGCAGATACTCATTGTTCTAGTCTGTTAAGTTATATCGGTACAAAACTAGACGACAATTCTACCTGTGTTCCCAAAAGGAAATCAAGAACATTTTGCTTCAAACTTCGAAGCCGCACTCGGAAGTGGATAGCCATGCGAAATTCCGCATGGGCTGCACACAAAATAATACGAACAGACGCATCTTGGGAACACTTTCGTAGTTTTCGTAACAAGGTGACGTCCCTAATTCGAGAAGACAAGCAATATCACCATTGGAAGCTGATCGACCAGATGGAACGACATCCTAAGTTGCTGTACACCATCGTAAACACCGCGACCAAGGTTAAGCCAGGTGTATTTCCTATCCAGACAGAGAACGGACTGACTGATAATGTCAAGGATACAGCTGATGCCCTAATATCATTTTATGCGCAAGTATTTTGTCCAAAGAACGTGTCAACGCTGACGTCTTTGCCGCACCCACTACAAGTCGAATGCCTTAGCAACATCGAGGTAAATCCTACGGTTGTGCGAAAGCATTTACGCGGGCTGAACGTTCGCAAATCACCAGGAGAGGATGGAATAACACCCGCTGTTCTGAAGTCATGCGAGCTGGAGCTTTGTGGCCCACTAAGTGGTCTATTCAGGCACTCATTGAATACGGGAACCGTACCAACTCAATGGAAAACCGGTGTTATCACACCAATCTACAAAGGGGGCAGTCGTTCTGATCCGGCGAATTACCGCCCCGTGACGCTTCTTTCAGCGGTTTCTAAAATTTTGGAACGCCTGGTGTGTGAACGACTTGTTGAACATCTCGAGAACCATCAGCTAATAACTTTCACACAACACGGATTTAGGAAAACATATTCTTGCCTTTCTAACTTGCTCACGACTCTAAATAACTGGACGCAAGCACTAGACCAAGGGGGTTCCGTCCGTGCCGGTTACTTAGATATATCTATAGCATTCGACAGAGTGAATCACTCCTTACTGCTTCAGAAGCTGCAGAATGTTGGCGTCATCGGAAACCTACTAACATGGTTCACAAGTTACCTGTCTGGACGCAAAGTAAAAGTCAGAATAGATGGTGAAACTTCTCGAACAATTGAAGCCACGAGCGGAGTCCCTCAGGGTTCGGTTCTCGGTCCGATACTGTTTCTCATATTTATAAACGATCTACCGAACTTACTAGCATGTAAGCTTGTTTTATTCGCAGATGATGTAAAAATCTGGACGAAGGTCAACTCTATCGAGGACTGTCATGTTCTGCAAGGAGATTTGAATAAGCTGCACCAGTGGTCAATCCAAAACAAACTGCCATTTAATTTCCGCAAGTGCAAAATGTTGCAAGTCGGAAAACCCTTTCCCTTTACCTACAAACTTGGCAGCCACCCGCTTGAATGGAGTACATCACAAAAAGATCTCGGAATCTTGGTGTCTGGCACTTTGAAGAACAGCCTACAGTGCGACGCCGTCTACAAGCGTGCGTGCAGCTTGCTAGGTTTACTGAAACGCATTTTCGGACGTTTCCCACCACACTCACTCGCGAAATTACTAAACACTTACATACATCCTGTCGTTGACTACGCTGTACAAGCTTGGACGCCATGGATGGAAAAAAACATCTCGCTCCTCGAACGAATTTATCACAAGGCAACCAAAATGGTTACCGGATTGAATAATTTACCCTTTGAGCAGCGACTGACCAGACTTGGACTGTGCACCCTCGAGCGCAAACGTATCCTACACGACCTCACTCTGACATATCGAATCATCTGCGCGAAATCCCACCCTCTCAAACACCTCTTCAAGTTTATTTCGGTTGTCCCCACACGCAGCCACCTTTTGACCCTTCAAATCCCACACTCACGATTGAATTGTCGTCGTCACTTCTTCGCTGTTCGTGTATGCTTCTTGTGAAATGGCTTGCCGACAGATATTGTTACCTCAGCGAACGAGCACATCTTTAAACAAAGATTACGAAACCTTATGTTGAGAACTACTAAGTTGGCCCCTACATATTGATGTCTATATTTTTTAACGCACGGAACTACCGTCCATCCGCAGATTCTTTTCCCTCAGTCTGTGTTGCCATTGAGGATTATTTTTGCTCCACCTATGAAGAACACGGATATGATCATACAAGTACCGATTTTTTTAATTTTTTTATACGTATATCCTATGGTACTGTACAGCAATTTGCTTTTTTAACCATAAATCTTGAATCTTGAATCTTGAATCATGATAACGTCACTTCGAAGTCTACGTTGAAGGGGAGTGGGAGCTTTAGCTTTTTCAACCTTTTCTCGTATGTAAGGTCTCGAAAACCACGCACGAGTTTAGTTGCACGATGATATATCCAGTCAAGCAAGAATATATCTTTTTTCATCCACGGAGTCCATGCTTGCGATACATGTTCCATCGTGGGAATTAAGTAGGTCTTCATGATGCTTGGCAACGTTACAGGCGTAAAGGTTCTAAAGATCCGTCGAAGCATACCTAGAAGCTTTGAAGCACGCTTGTAAATGACCTCACAATGCACGCTGTTCTTTAGGCTGCCACATATCCAGACTCCAAGATCCTTCTCCGATTCGGTCCAGCTCAAAATAGTCTGCCCAAAGTGATATTCGTACTGAAAGGGCTTACCGATTTGCAGTAACTTGCATTTTTGAAAATTGAACGGCAGTTTATTTCTAACTGACCATTCGTGTAGTGCATCTAAATCACTTTGCAGTTTTACGCAGTCTGCAGTTGATTTTATTCGCATCCAAAGTTTAACATCATCCGCAAAAAGAACTACCTTGCATGAGAGCGTCTCAGGTAAATCATTGATGTAAACTAAGAAAAGCACTGGACCGAGAACGGAACCTTGCGGTACACCACTGGAGGTATTAATGGCTCGTGATTGTACCCCGTTAACTCGAACGGTTGCCTTGCTCCCGTTGAGGTAGCTTTCGGACCATACGAGTAGCTGCCCGTCAATACCAATCTGTTTCAGCTTTTGTAGCAACAGGAAGTGATCAACTCTGTCGAAAGCTTTCGACATATCCAGATAGCACGCGTGCACACTGTCTCCTGCGTCAACCGTTTGGTTCCAATCGTTTAATACCGTCAGCAAGTTTGTCAAGCATGAGCGAGCTTTACGAAACCCATGCTGGTCGACAGATAGTATATTTTGTGATTCCAAGTGATGAAATATATTTTCCGTCACTTTGCGCTCCATAACTTTGGATATCACGCGGAGTAGGGTGACAGGAAGGTAGTTTGCGGGATCTGAACGGCTGCATATAGAAATAAAAATTCTTCACATAGACCCTTCGAGTTGGGATTACCTTGCCTTTGAACACTCACTTTGGAAGCACTCTCGATATTATTATATTCCAACTGCGAAGAGAGGATATTGCTCTCGTTTGCGGAACCTAGTTCGTGCCATTAGCATGTAAATGCCACCGTTCCAGTGAGTACTGTCTATCATTGTGAACGCTGAGGGTGAGATTTGTCCTCCAGAATTGGATTTTTGAGTCATTTGAAAAGCTGCGAAGCATGAACACGTCACGGCTCCGCGATGAAAATCCATGGTTGTAATCGACCGATGGAGGCTCGCTACAACCGTGATTACAACGAAAACCTTCAGCAATAAAACGCAAATCAACAGTGTGAAGTTTTCGATTGAGTTTTTTGAATATTTCAACTCTGCGTTGAAACAAATTCAAAATCGCAATCAAGCATACTTTCAGAATAGCGAAGCATCAGAATGCCGAAATAATTGGTGTGCATTTTATCAACACTAATATTTCGAAAAGGGCGATTTCTCCGCGAAAATGTTAAATTGTTCGCCGGCAAGTATCTACGTTTGTGTTGCCAGGATGCGAAGTTGATCTCCAATTCCACGTTACAGGAAACACAAATAAACTGCGATGCTTCGATGAAAGTACAATTGTAATGAGCATGTTCACATATTCACATACCATGGGGGGGCTAATCTCATTTGACACAAACGAATTAACCCGAATTCGAGGTTCATAAATTATCTCGATGATAATTTGTATAACGATTCAACAGTTATGTTTTGTAACTGCACAACTCCTAATCACCAAAAGAAAATCAGAATCTGCAAATCCAAATCTCTTGGAAGAGTTTGAAATCTGGCTTACAAAACGGGAAGGTTTTACTGCCGTTGTTTGCTCAAAACCACTCCAAGCGTTGGTGGCTATTGCTAATTAGGTATAAATTGAGCAACAGTGTCGGTGTAGTTTGTTACGAACCTGCAATTGAGTCAAAATAGCATGATTCAGATAGACTGGAGTTCATTCAAATACTATATTAGACAAAGTAATAAAATTTCAAATAATTTTTACAAATTGGGTTGGCCTTGATTCTTGTTCAACTCCGCCAAGGACGGTCTTAAGCCCGTCTGAGAAAGGAGGAGGGTTGTGCTAAGGCTTGCAACCCTATCTCGTAAAACCTACATTGCTACGGAAACATGACAACAGATCCGTGGTTCGGTCATGTCTGCAGGATGGATCCCAGTTCGCATACGAAGGTAGCCATGCACTGGCATCCGCAAGGTAAACGAAAAAGTGGACGGCCCAAGGAATCTTGGCGCAGAACTTTGGAACGCGAACTACATGCACAAGGATTCACGGTGCAGACGGCAACGGAAGCAGCGACAGACCGGAACCACTGGCGTGAAGTTGTCTTTGCTTCATGTGCCACCCGGCACGGAGAGGAATGAATGAATGAATGAATGAATTGATTCTTGTTCAAATCGACTGAAAGCCAGTAAACGAGGCTATCGTGTTTAGGACCGAAATATTCCACCCGATATTTAGTTTCAGGATAACCATCGGTTTCAAATCTGCGAGCTGCTAGCTCTAAAAGCTTGTACCTGTTAAAAATTAAACGTACTGAGATTGCAAAGATCAGTGTTATTTATATATTGATTACATCTTTATTCCATCCATCCTTCTATCTATCTATCTATCTATCTATCTATCTATCTATCTATCTATCTATCTATCTATAGTTCTATCTCTCTATCTCTTTCAATCTAACTGGCTGTCTATTTATATATTAGTTAATCTATATACACCAAGAAAAGCCGTGGTTGCTCAAGGTAGTAATGCAAAATGAGAAGGATTTAGAAGATGTACTTCTGTCGAGATACTTGCTACGGGACGGCATGGAAAATACATCTCGTGTATTTGTTGATGTGCCCTGGTCGGAGCGGGCAAAATCGCCACCGGAAGGTGAGCAAAAGAAAGCAAACGATGGCAATGAGCGCACACTTATTCTCTTAAATGTCCCAGAAGATTCCACCGGCTCAGACACAAAGTGTAAATCAAACCACTACCAACAACAGTGGAGATTTATTAGTAATGCTATCCAAACCGCCAATGTAGCGGTTATCGATACGTTCCGAATCCCGAAGTCATCAAATTACGAAGGTAATGTTCCACGACCCCTTAAACTGACACTTTTGGCCACCACTATGGTGAACACCGTGCTTAACAATTAGAACCAGTATCGATACAAAGTTCCACGAGATATCAAAATTATCAGTAAACACCTGAAAACGGACTCTATCGTGAAAATTGCCGGACCTGTCGGTACTGAGCACAGTGATGCCGGGAATCCTGCTCCAAAAAACGGATGTCGACCGACTCTATCGGAGTCAGTGATGCAATTTACCCGCCATCTTTGACACGTACTCAAATTACCTGCTCAAATACTTATCATCCAACACTTTTATCAAGATCAAACATAAAATGTTTGTACACCAACACACAATGCTTGATAAATAAGTTACCTGAACTAATCGAGCTTCGGCAAAACATTCACCACTCCTGATAGCCGTAACGGAAACCTAGTTCAATCAGCAATTAGTTGAGGAGGAAATTTTCATTCCAAACAATTTTTTTCATCGTACTC
>JACCGJ010015130.1:0-11790 GCA_013407085.1 Atriophallophorus winterbourni | reverse complement strand
TGAAATTTATATTGCAAAATCCAAATTAGTAGTATTCCGTTAACGGTTCCCTCCCGAAAGAGAAAGAATGATATCAATAACGAGGCAATACATAGAAAACTCAAGTTTTAATCACAAGTAATCTTGTACAATTGTATAACTTAGAATATTCGTGAAATAAACATAGAATAAATTAAATTGCTCACTTGTATATGCATCGCTCAGCAATGCATGGAATGAAGCAATCTGTTTAAAAGTAATCCTGAGTTTAGAATCACATTTTTATTAATAAATTGTAATTTTACAGTCAATTATTTTTCCAAGGTCACCCCAGAAGGAAAACTTACAATACACGGTGTGTTGGATCGAGAACTTACGCCAGTTTTGTTGGTGGACATCATTGCTCAAGATTCCGGAACTCCTAATCGATTGACCTCACAAACGACCTTGACAATCCACGCGCTTGATTTAAATGATAACAAACCACGATTCGTGGAACCTTTTATTTATCAAGGTTCAACTTCTGTTTCTGGTCACGTGAATTCAACCGTAACGAAAACGTTTCGAAATCTGAATTTGAGTTTAGATGCCGCAGTCGGAAGTGAATTGATGCAGGTAAATATTATTTCAATGATATATCGATTTGTGTACAGTCATGTTACTATATCAGTAAGTTGAGCATCTGCATGCTAAGTCTAGCCATAAAAACGTATTTATAGTCACGATCTGCATCTACTATTACAAGTTGTTGATTCAGACACGTGAATATTTTGAGAAAACAAAAGTGATTCACAACTATTGATGTTTAGCATCTCTAGGTCATCGCTGATCACTTACTCGTTTAGCATCCAGTTCGTTTGATAGATTTTTGGTTTGGCCCTAGTGGTATTTTCTGACAACTGCCGTCTAGCGATGGTTTTGTCTTTTGAACGTCTTGGCTCACAGAACAACTCTCGTATTCCGAATCCTATCTTTGCTGGAGTGACAGCGTTATGCACTACAATCAAGTTTGAAGAAAAAGGAGAAATGGAGTAGACAAAAGGGCAGTACTGTGTTCGCTGCCTGTTGATATTATTGTCTCCGATATCCTCTTGTTCATATATGTCGCACCATATGATTTTTTTAATTGGCCGATATCACTGGCCGGGCGACGAAGGTCAATCAATATAAACGTGATGCAGACAGAATTTTTAATCATATGTTAGCGAAAGGTGGAGTAAATAGATGTGTACAATAATAAACGTGTAGAGACACTGGTCTGCTACAGATTTACTATGATACCTATGATGTCGATAATTGTTTCAATCATAAAATATGGAAGATTGGGTGAAAAAAGAAATATTAACCATTTCTGGGACGAAAAATGAACGCTTATTGAAAACCAAGGAGAAACACGATAATAAAAGCAAAACGATGACCACAACTCCTCGAAAACTAGCTCTGTTCACTAGCTGAAAAAAAACGGATTTTCTCCCTGTGAACACAGGATATTCGAATAGAAAATTAAATAGGCTTTAGCGCTATATATCTTTTCTCATAGGTAAAACTACCATTATTAATAAATCTTTAGTTGCCTTTGGTCTTCATACTACAAGAAATTGAAAGCGTACGAAATGTTTGTAGTGGGAACATGATTTTACACTAAATTGTGTACAGTAACCGAAGAAAACAATTTTTCGTCTCGGTTTATCGTCAGATTACTCCGCAGCGTATCAGCCAATTGTGTATTCATTTTTTATCTTCTGGGTATAATTTGGTGGATGAACTGTTTTTACCTCGGTGGTTTTCTCAACAATATAGACAATATCTTATCATACTCTGATAACAGGATTGATATGGAGCAAGCATTATCCAAATATGTCCTCGGGGCATCTTTGACTTTGCTTTCCATGCATTTGCAACCCGAGGTCATCAAAATCATATAGAATACGATAATGCAATTTTTCAACCATTACCCCAACAGTTTAAAGCCATCGATCCGGATGCCAGTGTTAACGGCACGGTGGAATTCGCACTAATCACACCGGATGGAACCACATCGATCGATTTTGCTGGGCCACGAACTATCCCGACATTTTCATTACGTTCTGATGGAGTATTAACGCTATCTGACAGTTTATCGTACGACCGCGTACACTCATTCAAATCAAGCCAATCATTAATCAGACATCGAAGGCCTGATCGGTTATTGATTAAAGCTTTCGACAAAGGTCCTCATCAACAGATGACAGTGACTGTGGTTCATGTGACTTACTTCGATCCATTTCAAGCCATCAATACGTTTTCTGGTCCCGTGGACAACCAACCAATCAGAATAAAAGGATGGTCGTCAGACCTCAAGTTTGCGAAACGCGCGATTCAAAATGACCCCGGTAAAAACAAATTGCCTGTTTTCTATCTTCTCGCGTTGGCCATCTGCTTCGCACTTTTATTGATTATCTGTACGTTGGTGTACATATATCTGAAATCTCAGAAGATAACCCAATCGGAGAAACCTCATGCAGGCAAGTGTACCGGTTTTGAAAATGTGCTTCTGTATTTGCGATGCAAAATAAACGAATCGAATGACTGGGGATCATTTTGTTTGTGCTCACTATTCAAATTCCTTCTTGCAGTATTCCACATACTTTCGCTTAGAAACTCACTTCTGCTATCTTGTTGCTGCTTCCCCAGCTGCCATAAAGTCCACTTCTCAAGATATTGTTCGAGCGTCAAAATTCTCTCAAACCATATTTTGTGGGGCAAACTTGTACCATATTTAGTAAAATCATAATTAAATTTGGTCCAGTTATTGATCAATTATTCTAGGAACGAATTACCGTTTGCGCTTACTGTGACCGATAAACAATAACTTTGACTGGGCAGCCGTGTCAACGCTAAAAACTTGGTAGATCGCAGTTTCGAACGGTTCCCATGCTATAATCCCTACATTGCCATTTACTATCTAGTAGCCCGACTTGGTTCGAAAATAACTATTTTTGCCTAGCAAGATTATAATTAGGAGCCACGCCGTGCCTTTAAAACTGAAGATCAATGTTCGAATGCTGCCTTGCTCAACCGAAATACAAGGCTCTATATTGGTGTTATTTGTAAGAACCTTAGTTGCCAGGGGCTTGCAAGTATAACTTTGTTTACTACTTTCCTACTGCTGCAAGGCTCATTAAACATAATCTTACTGTCTCTACCTGATGACGGCAAACAGCTAGAAACGGGTAGTGGAGTGTAATTTCGGGGGGCGTGAGCAACACATTACTTTAGTCATCCATAAGCGCCTTGAGTGCTTGACCACGAATCACTATGTGATTCTGTGTTTGAACATCGTGGTTCGTTGTACGAACTCCAAGTAACAGTGGCATTCAAGTATAACTTTGTTTACCACTTTTACACTGTTTCAAGGTTCACTGAACCTAATCTAACTGTCTCTACCTGATGACGACAAACAGCCAGAAACTGATTGTGGTGTCAGAGTGTTTCGAGAGTTCGTTCATTATATTTTGCGACTATTCATCAATACCAAGTCCTTCGAAATATTGACAAAGTTTATTACAACGGTCGCTTTTATTGGAGCTCATCAGCAGTGCATATCCTGTCTCGGGTCTGATTGGAACCCAGGATCATCACCATTTAAGTCTCACGCCTTACGGCCCGATCAAACGTCCACCGTTTGGCGGATCGCGATTAAGCCTTCCTGAAGGTTTCTCCCGACTGGCACATTTGAGTAGCGTCATATGCGCGACCAATCGGAAAAGAGCCAGCAATATATGTCGTGGTTCTCCAACCGATCTGATCTCCTTGTCAGCTCTTCCCATCATCAGGTTCTAATATTAATCCAAAAAGTTCTTTTATGATGATTTTTCATGGGAAATCGTTCCACCGCTAGTAATTATTAGTAGAAAGACCTGGGTCTTTTGGCGTGACCATCGATAATGCGGAAAATAATCAATGTATTCAGGTCAACTTATCACGAGAGCCATTACAGGATCTGGGAAACTCAAAATATTCGTGTAAAATGAAACAAGACTGTGGTGGCCTAGATAAATTTTCGGGGAATCCTTCCGTCTGACTAGAATTAGACTGATCAAATATTCAAAACACTACACTACATACACCTACTCTGATCTAGCTATTTTTTGTTCAATATCATATTAATAATATCGTATTCAGTGTTTTGAATTGATTGGTTAATGAAACAGTCAACGGCTAAACATTTATTCATTTCAGGAAATTCAAATGAACATATTACTGAATATGTACAAGTAAGAAGTTACACTTTTATCTTGAGAAAATCATGTTTTTTGTGGTGGGGCACGTTGGTGGAGAAAAGCTTTCTTTTTAAAAACGTTAAAGACAAAGTTGAACTTGGTTGTATATTCCAACCAAGTGAGATTAGTTAATATTGTTACAATTGATAAAAATGCCTACGGGTTTTCTTTTGATTATGTCCCATCTCGACTTGCATCATATGTAAGAACGAAGCTCAATCACGTGATGTGCCGCAGAATTAAATGTGTGATAGTCATGATAATAGTATCACGAAATCAAGGATGATGTAAGTTCAGATATCCACAGATTGTCTTGTGTTTGGTAATCTCGTTTAATTCAACTGGACCACTTGCAGTCTCTCACTGTGCGGCACTTTGCCTGGATCAGGCTTGTGATTTCATACATACAATAAAACTGGCCAGTAAATTACAGTTTTGAAACGCTATGGTCGTTGAGAGCAACACCACGTACAGCTGTTTTGTCACTCCAGCAAGGATGTTATCTTTTCTTCTTGCGCAACTCTACTCGAGCATGATTTCTCCACTAACCTTTGAATAATGATAATAATGAATAATGAATGACCTCGCTGATAAAATCAAAATAAGGGAAGGGAAATCAAATAAGGGAAGACCTGACACGGAGATCTGTTCAGTTGGGCGACCACAATAGATATTGCTGGCTCCTTCTGAACTGGTCGGGCAAACAAAGCTACTCAAATGTGCCAGTCTGGAGAACAGTTCATAAACGCTTAATTGCGATCGGTCAAACGGTGGACGGTAGCCCAAGTCGTTAAGGCGTGGGACTACAATGGTTATGGTTGGGGGTTCGAATCCCGCCCCCGAAGCGGTGGATATGCACTGCTGATGAGCTCTAATAAGAGCGAAACTCGAGTCCAGTGCTTCCATTATGGACCGTCGTGATCAACTTTGTGAATAGTTCGATGGGCTTGGCACGGATGAGTAGTCACAAATAAATAAGTGTGTCAGATTGGGTGCGGAATGTATAACTACGGTCTATTTGAATAACTAAAATCGATACGTTTTCGTTCATCGCATCCGTCTTTTTAATTAGGCAGCACAACAAGATGTTCCGGAATGCTATACAATTGACGAATGGAAGTCGATTGAGGATATTCAGCGCACATTCGATGCAAAATCAACCGGGTACCAGAGTGCCAGACGACTACCTTATGAAGTGATTCTTCGTCGCGAACCGGATTGCAAAAGGACTCTTATCGATTCAGGTTTGTTGAATCCTTATTTATCAAACGCACATATTCATTTTTCTTTGAAATAAACCGTACATTCATTTTTTCCGACAGTGGCGGCAGCTGACTTTTCGCAGGTTCACATCGAATTGCCCACTGTGAGTTGCTGTACTTTTCCTCAGAACCGGTGTCATGGTAACAAGTCCCATCGGAAACCTCGGTCAAACGAATACGAAGATGTGTGTCAGCCAAATATTGATCGAGAATTCGGAATGAACAATGAGCAAAATGAACATAAAGAAGATGTTCTCGCTAAAGCGAAACAAATAATACCACTCGGATGTATTGAGGGAAAAAGGATAGGCTCTTTTGTTTAATTGTCGATATTTATCCGATTGAATTTTAGACTTCTCTTTTCATTTGGTCAACATTTTCGATAGGCTTTTCAGTTCAATATAGAAGGCGGAAAACGAATTTATTTGAAAACCTTTTCACGTTACCCCAAGTTAATATGAGGTATTCGTTGGTTTAAAAAGCAGTTAGAATAACAAAAGCATTGAATGGTGATTATTGCAATGGAAGAATAAGACTTCCTCTGTTAGTAGATTAAGTTTTGTAATACGATTCGTGAAACAAAGTGTTTCAAAACGTGTTCAATTTAGTCCTGTATATTCAGTTGAATTCAATTTTAATGGTCTAATAAGCGATTAGTTTTACCAAAAACCAACGATTAATATTGAGAATACCAACAACGTAACAGGCAAAAACAAGATTGAGTTACTTACTGAACAGTTTAAGAATCAAGTCAAAATCCAATCGGCATAGTTTGTTTTCCGTTGCACATTGAAGTGACATATGTAGAAACATAAGGTCAGGATGTATAGTTTTGTTCGATGCAAGAGTTAAAATTCAAGAAGACATCAACTTGTTTATCATTCTTCCACTGTTTCAAGCGCATGCGGATCCCGATCCTACTATCCTTACCAGATGAGTGCAAACAGCACGAAACCGGTCGTGGTGTGTGTGTGACGGAAATGCTTGCGAATGTGCATCAATATTTTCTTTAAACATGTTCCACTTTGGGGAATTCACAACATACTCAGATAGATTGATCCAAGTGAAACAAACTCACAAGGCAAAACATCTCGTCTACCGTTGACAGGGGAGTGAGGTACAGTCGGAGTCTAAATTTCCGTATATAATTCATGATTAATTCACTCTATCTGGACAAATCATACATATTTGCAATCGTCCGACAAATTCGTTTGGAATACTGCAATCCAACAGAGCACTTTGATATTCGGCCCTTCGTGAAAACTTTGTACATTATTCACCCGTTCAAAATCGTGGGGTGCCCTAAATTTTCCTCCAACAGAGTTCATTAGAATGCTCTCCCGATTATGTTGTAAACTAAAAACAAGTGCGTACAATTGAATCCTTTCCCGCGATGCTTAGCCGTTTCTTTGTTCTCGTGGCTACCGTTAACCGCCCAATTATCGTCCTCTGCTTGCACCGCCGATCGATAATCACCTCGGCCGTTCACCAGTTTCGTCTAGCTTGTTCATTCGCGTAAACGTTTGACCTCGTTCTGAACGAAAACGGTGCACAAGGCATCTCTGGTAATCAATACATGGCCTGTTTAAGCTCGGATTGTAACGTGTTCTGTTAACCTGCACTGTAAATGATTCCGTCGGAACTCGTTCAGCTACTCAATAACCCTGATTATTTCCGGATGTATTACCTCTTGTTATGTTCTTTGATAACAAGGACTCTCAACCAAGTCGAGTCCAAAATTCACTGTCCACCAACGTAGAATGGCGAGAAGCCAATCGATCGTAAAATAACGTTTTATTTACAACCGAATTGTGGGATCAATTACAACAGAGTGAACCTGATCTTAGTGTCTCCACCTGATGTCGGCAAACCGCCAGAAACCGGTATTGGTGTGTAAGGGATGGGGATGTGAACACCACAATACATTGGTTTTATAAAGCTCATTTGCATGCATTTCCATCACACACGCACACCCCACGACCGGTTTCGTGTTGTCTGCACTCATCCTGTAAGGTCACTTTTATAACATATAAAATCGATGTTTCTAGAATTTTGATCGACAATATGTCGATGATGGTTGTAAACATTAATCAATGTCAGGATTCAAGATTTATGGTTGAAAAACAAATAAATTTACAATAACCATAGAGTCGAAATAAAGGTTCAAATGTGTATATAAGTATAAATAAAATCAAAATCAATGGGACGAAGATAGTTAATTAATAGTTGGGGGCGAAATTTGGATTAGCTCTCATATAATCGTTAAGTTTCGATATAGATAGAATATATATAGACTTTTTGAGCTTACCAAATCGGAAGGTATGGAATTCGAAACAAAGCACACACGCACCGAATAAATTACCTGCGGCAGTTCCGTTTGGAGTGTGGAATCTCCAACTTTAAACCATGACCACGGCTGTTGCTGGAAATTCGAATGTGGAATAATATGTCTTGGGGGTGGGAAACAGTAGTAAGTATTTTGTATGGGTGGACGAGATCACCTCGGTTTTTCCTTTGTGAAAGTATCCTCAGCTCCAGTCGTCTGAGTCGCTTGTCGAATGGCGTATATTCGATTCCATTAAAAAGCTTAGAAGTTCTCTGATATACGGGATCCAGAAGTAAAATGTCTTTTCGGAGCCATGGTGTCCAGTTTTGTGCAGCATAGTCTAGAACCGGGTGTATATATTTGTTCATCATGCGAGGAAAACACCCCGGGAAAAACGTCC
This sequence comes from Atriophallophorus winterbourni, assembly GCA_013407085.1. Classification (NCBI taxonomy): domain Eukaryota; kingdom Metazoa; phylum Platyhelminthes; class Trematoda; order Plagiorchiida; family Microphallidae; genus Atriophallophorus; species Atriophallophorus winterbourni. The sequence goes on along the minus strand of JACCGJ010015130.1, from coordinate 3,561 downwards.
ATTAATCCGCCGTAACATACCGAGCAGCCGAGACGCGCTTTTGTAAACGACTTAGCCTTGTAAACCATTTTTCCAACTACCGCCAATCCATACACCCAGGTCCTTTTCATCTGTGGTATACTCCAGGATTTTGTCGCCAAACTTGTATGGATAGAATAAGCCAAGTTCACGACCGATCTGAATGATCTTAGACTTTTGCATATTCAACGGCAGTTTATATTCGGATGACCAGTTGTACAAAGCCTTCAAATCGTTTGTAGCAAAATACAATCATCAGCATTGATGATTCGCCTTTTATATAGTTAGCAAATCGAATCGTTCATATAGATTAAGAACAGTATTGGTCCAAGCACCGATCCTTGTGGAACACCGCTATATATTATTATATATTATATTATATATATTATTATATAATATAATAATTTGACCTGAATTGGGATGTTTTTACTGATCAATAGTAGTGTATAATGTCGCCAATTAACTATTCGGGTTGTTTTGTTCGATACGAGCAGTGCCTCCTAACACATCAGTATCCAGTGCCTAAAACAACACTCATTGAAATATTAAACTAATAGTCAGATTCCAAATGCTAGCTAGACTGATCTTGTACCAGGAACGGGAAAAATTAGAACGCAAGGTAAAACGTTTTGAGGAAGTTCACACACTGCAAAATAAGTCGCTGGGGGCTTTGTGGATAAAATCTGAGTTCCTACTGAATCGAAAACCCTAGTAATTCGATCTAGGGCAGGCAAAACTTTAAGCGGTCAAAAAAGTGAATGGCACACAAACCATAATCGTTCCATATAATTATCTCTGTTCGTAGTGACACTCTTGGTCCGACAGAAAGAGAAGCGTTACCAATAAACGGATCTAACCCATTCATTATAAACTTTCTTTTTCGTGAACGTGTTTCCTCAATCAGTCACACATATATTCTGGTACACAGCTTCCTTATCATTTTTGCAAATATCTTCGTACCGCGATCGCGGTCTGTCTAAAGGGTCACTTCCTGCTTTCAGCTCATCATAAAATGAATCTTTTGTAATGCGCAGATTTTCCATTTTGTACATGTGACCCAGCAAGTGTATAATAGCATTCACTATAATCCTTCGTAGGGATATTTCAGCTAACATTGTAAAGAGCTTCGCGGATGCGCCTGAGTGGGAAATGGTCTAAAACACAAGTAACAAACCTATTAGAAACACATGGACGATCGAAATCCAATCCTTTTACGGGCACCTGAAGCCGATGAAATCACTGACAAAGCAGTAAAGCGAAAACACTTCGGTTTCTTTAGTTACACATGGTCTGTATCTGTGACTGTCAAGTTCCCTATTATCGAACTTACAGGCATCAATCCTATGCTACGGAAACAAAGGACCCAGTTAAAACTGACCAGGAAAATAGCGGTACACCATTTCTACAAGAGATTACACTGAGTGCGCCGAAATTTCAAACGGGAAAGCTGGAACCAACACAAAAGCTAGTGAAGACATCACTAAGTTCCAGGAACAAATGCAGCTGCGACTACAGATCATTTTTCTGAATCAGTACAACACCTAGACGATCAGCTATATATGGGAACAGAACATGATCACAGTCTAACTCGAGAATAGTCGGCGTAAGAGAAAACTTGTATGCCGCAGGTTGACATTCCCACGCCACATCCTTGTAAAGAAATTCTACCATGAAATGTCTATACGCAAACGCACGAGGTCTGTAAACTGTGTGCAATGTTTTTTATAAAATGTTCAACAGACATCATCGTCATCCAAACGGAGCGTGTTTTCTATTAAGCATGGTCATGAAACGAGAGCAAGATCTGTTGAACTGTAGAATAGTCCAAACCTTGTGTGTATGCGCGTGCTACAGGATACATTCTGATGCTCACTATCCGAGTAAGATAGCGGTAGAGGTTTGTTAATTTGAACGAGTAGTATATATTCGTTTACCTCTCCACAGGAAACCGAGAATTCGAACCAACACACAAAATTAACATCGTTACTTCTAAGCTGTTCTGATTATTTTTAATGATGGATATCTTCAATTTACCAAATCTGCATAGGAATACCATTCATTCGGAATACTCCCATGAACGGTATTCATCTTTATAACCACCTTCATGTAATACCCAATGCCGTATGGTTGATAACATTAGACATTATTTTCTCAATAGTGGCTCACAATATTTATAAAGTTGCCGGAGAGATTCAACTGGGTCTGAACTAATCAATTTGTCTATCTCTATTAAGCTTTGAGAACAAGTGAGGCACTAGTAAAACAGTTCGCTGGAATGACATTACGATAAAATGTCCTGTTATACGAAACACGATAAGCTGTGAATCGAAATCCAGCAAATTTGATGAGTTCTGAGCACGATCAATAAATACCTCAGAAATTCGATTGACGTAAACTATACAAATTTGCCCTCAATAATTCAACGAACTCAGCTCGAACTCAAACTGCGAAGCCTGACTTGCAAGTGATTAAACGTGCAACATGTCGCGGGCAATACCATCAACAAAAACCATATCAAAGACCTGGGGAATAAAGTACACACATATATAATGGCGAGTGGAGATACCGCGTAAAGCGGACGGAAAAGATTGAGTCGATTTATTTCTGGTTAACCTGTAGCAGTTGTTGAACATCTGGCCCAACAAACTTGAACGCTTCAAAATATTTGGGTGCTTGAGAAATTTTCGCCCAAACTACTTCCATGGATCATTGAAACGTACCTGAGACCAGGCATGGAATAAAATGTGCAGCCATGATCTCCGTGGCCTAAGAAAGACGTAGAGCTTCTGAAGCGAATTTATCAACGCTCGACAAAACCAGTTCTCAGCAGTTGGAACAAACTTTACGTAGAAAGGATGACTTTCTCTATCAACGAATCAGTGGAGACATTTTTCTAATTTACAAATTATTTCATGCACCAAATGATCGATCACAAAGACTCTTTACGTGAAGGGACTCACTGAACTATCGAACGCATGATTATTTGTCGTTGGTGCTCCATTCACGCCTAAACTGTGGAAGCTATTTTTATTATTCCCTCTTTACTTGGAACGGTTTATCGTCTATCGTTACCCACTCAACCAGCAAGCATAAATTGAAAACCAAATAAGAAAATGTTCTATTCAGGATTTGCCAGCATTCGTTTTCACCATCCTATGATTGTTCTTCAGAATAGAAATAAATTAGTAGGCCCGGAGTTTGTCGTGAGTTTAAGAAGAATAAATAAATAAATATTGTTCGCTGAAGCAAAAGCGGATGCTAAAACTTATGACAATCATGAGTAACCCTGTAAAATTTCGATACTTTTCTGAAAACGAAATATTTTACCCTTTTGGTCACCTACACCTCAATCACATGACCCTACGTTAGTGACGTCTACCGCCGTTTCCTGTCCAGGAGTTCATTTCGTTACGATTCACATCCAAAGCGTCAACTGTAAACCACTCCCGTTTCCCACAAGACAAGATACCTCCAATTGTTAGGCTCCTTCGGTCGATGTCGACCATGGATGTACATCACAGTCGCATGAATTTTCATGTTCTA
>JACCGJ010015121.1:0-14687 GCA_013407085.1 Atriophallophorus winterbourni | reverse complement strand
AAGAAAAAAGAAGAGAAAAAAGCTGTGGGTGTTCACAAAGTCGCCCTGTCATCTAGCCGGAATAAGTTAAATAAAATAATAGCAGAGTATGAAGCAGTGTACGCAAAGCAAACATTTATTAGAAAGGAATACAGAAAAAGACTAAAATACTTCAACAGGTTCTCATATCATCAGATACAGCGCAGTAATAGGTGATGCTTGCCTATGAAAACCAGATCGCTCAACGAGTATGTGAGGTGGTGACAACCGAAGACCAGATAGTTGTGAAAGGACGCCATCGGAAACAAGATCAACCCATCGAAACACAACGCACCATAGCCATCACACTGATGACAATTCTCTATCATAGATGGACATATCACTGGTTCCAGATATCGTGTCTGCTTTTTACCGACTTTTAATCCGACAGTTTCCAAAATAAGAAGAATAAGACTTACCAATAAATCCGCTTCATCGAAGGAATCGCTTTTCCAATAGGTTGCTAGCGCAACGGAAAAGGCGAAATTGGGAAGTAGATGGAGATTTCTGGTTGGCTGAAAGGAACAGGGTCGAATGACAGCCGTTTTTAGATACAACCGTTAAACAATCCAATAGTACCTCTGAAGCAACAGGTGAAGGCGAGTGAGCCTTAGTTGATACACTGCCAGCAATCCTTCATTTAAGGCTTAGTTCCGCGTGTAGTTTTCACATTTCCAATTCATGAAAGGAATAATATCCACGATTAAGGAGATGCGTGCGTGTATGAAATCACAAATCTTGATCCAGGAAAGTGCCGCGCTGTTAGAAACTGCGCGTGGGCTAACATACTGTCAAGTTGCACAGGCCTTGACAGATAAGAAAGAATGGCGGTGCGATTCCAGTGTATTACACATGCAGCACAGTACTAGAATGGTGTAACACACGCAGTACAGAAACAGTGCACGATTACATATTCGTACATAATTTAACGTCCATGCAATTCTTTATAAAGCAAGTGAATCTATTGGATGTTCAATAATTCACATGATTTCAGCCAGTTGAATCTGCTATTCTAAAAATCCCACAACCACAAGGCATGAATTCGTGCGAGGCTTAATGAGCGAGTAGAAAAAGGTATAAAGTATGCAGTGCTCAAGCCTATCGGGATATGGCGAAAACGAATCCGGGAAATTCAACGGAATGTACTGTGCATGGATGTGTTCTAACCTAGGTCTACATTAGTTGGCAACAACACACAGAGAAGCGATTGGTGCTTTATATAATTTAAAACATTCCATAAATGGAAATATAAGAATAAACACGAATACGAAAACAGAAGTAAGTGCAGTCTCACATTCAATTTTTCATAAAGCTTCAACAAGAATTCCAACTCTCCGGAAAGTAAGGCGAAATGGTCGATCACAAGTAGTACGGCAAGTGGATCTCCAGAAACGTCCAAGCTGGAAGGAGAGAAGATGACTTCACAGTGATCGAGTTTGAATATTTAGTGAAATAACGCCAGTTCATTGTAATGAACAAACAAAACACAATGCAGGTAAACTCCGTAAGTTACGGTACACGTTACATGATATTTAATATCATAAAGCAGCTCACGTTAGGCATATTTATTGCGGTAAGTACTATCCACACAATTGCGCAGTATGTTAGTACTGCGCCGCTGACATCGTGCTAAACTGATTTTCCAAAAGTACTGAGCTGCACGAGGAAACAAGCTGGAGCCTCAATGTCATTCGCTCATTTTCTCTTATATCTGTCTAGACCCGGACAACATGACAGTATCTTAGCCTACACGCACCCTTTGACTGCGTGGCACTTTGCTTGGATCCAGGATTGTGATTTCATACATATCATTCACAAGACGTACATCCATTTTACCGGTTGGGAACGCTTCGTTATTTGGCATGCACACATGTTTAGTTGAGCAACATTTCTGCACTTTGCCGACAAGTGTGCTGAACTCATTGACACGGATAATGAGCTAAAATCTCATTACCATTGTGAGTTTTTAATATACGTACTCAGGATTGAGCATAATGACGGTGTTACAGCTCAAATGCAGTCTATTAATGTGCGGCACTTTGCCAGATTCTGGGCATGGTATTTCGAACAACTGCGTAATGAAGTGAAAACTGTTTGATGGGCGATTCACTCTAAAATGTGAATTTGACAAGTTATTTGCTCGATTCCTTTCGACTCGGTACGGATGAAACTCTCGTTCACTTCATGGCAAACTGCAGCCTGAAAGAAGTGATTTTCGGAGATGTGAGCACTCCAAAATCTGGTTATTTTCATAGATAGGCTTATTTAAATATGCGGGTCGGGAATCAAAGTTTGACTGCACTTATCTAATATAACAGTTATGACAAATTACAAATTTGTTAACCACTCAAATAGTTTAAAGGCCAACTAAATGTAAAGAACTTGAATGAAAAGAAATTCTCAAGTAGGTCAAGCATTCGAGATGTCGAAAATTTGAGAAAATAAAAATGATATCCGCCTACAAAACGTGATGGAAAATATTCAGGACCGAAGAATTACTCATTGTCATGAAAATAAACTTTAAACGCCATTGGTTACAGCAGTTTTAGGTAACGTTTCGCCACTGATATCCGCCTAGTCCTGAAGGATGTTAGTGCATTGATCCATACTCGGTATTACGGCGCCAAAATTAATTAGAAGAATGTGGTCACCGTTCAGAGTTTCTAGTTTACAGAGCCGAAGCGGAAATAGATATAAAATGTATCAAAGAAATGCGACGATTTCTGATGAAAATCCAAACGATACCAATAACAGAAAGTCAATAACAGAAAGTCCTTTCCAAATAAAAGTAATCGAACCTGAACAGAATTTTGAAGTAGTCCAAAGCACATCGGTAACATCCCCGAGAACCGATCAAAGATGCGTATCGAAAAAGGGAAACAAATAGCCCTCTATAAATTTGAACGGAAATAAGAAAATAACAATTTCACCGATTGATTTGGTGTCTGTAATCCAATTGACACGATCCAGCAGTTGGATTAAAGAGTGGATGAAAGACGGTTTGATAAGCATGCAACACGCGTTCTGAAATAATAATAAAAAACTGCAAAGAAACGTACCAAGTAAGTCGATACCCAATTCGGATTGATCTTGATGCATGAGGCCTTCACTCAACTGAAGAAGTGAATCAATATGGTATGGGCATTGGTTCAATATTTGCTGAAGAAGAATAACATGATTGAAGGAACCATACACTGAAACCGTTCAAATCCGCCATTGAACCCAATGTTTCATAAAACGCGAGTTGATATTTCTTATAACTTTTGCCAACAGCGATAAAAAATGCGCCATCCGACGATCGGATCATATCAAGTCCAAGTTTGGTGACTGGAGGCCACGTATTTTTTATTGGAACCAAGAGACCACGTTTTGTTTGCGAGGAACCATGTCGTTTAGGGGCACGCTTAGTCGCATTAGATTTGAACAAGCGACAAATTTCGGATGACCAGTCAAGAGTTTTGGATTGTACAACTAAAAGATCAGATAAGGGACAAGCGACAGAATCATCGTTTTGCGACAGTACGAGCTCATCTGAAGCAGTAGCAGAGTGTTCATCAGAATTCTGGATGGAAACATAAGCTAAATAAAATATACCACAACATTTTTCTTTTTATTTCTTTTCTTTTTACGTGATTTGGTTTTGGAAGTAGAGCCCTCATCGAGATTCGAACTGTTTTCAATTTCATAATCCACAGTGAAATCCAACTGGGCCATCAGAAGAAACAAACGTACCGGAGAGAAATAGGTTTTTCTACATTCATTCTCAACAGGTTTTCCAGAAGTAACGGATAAATCCTCATTTGTGCATTCAGTGATGCGACGAAAGGCACGCGAGGACATCAAAAAGGGCTATAGGTTATTCACTGCAATGAAAAAAATATGAATAAAAAATCAATCCGGTCAACACCTCTTACAATATAGTACAAACCTGCTCTAATCGATAGCACTCAAATTTCTTTGCATTATAAATACACGATCGGTCTCAAACATATTGCAACAGATTGATAGCACAAACCCGTTGATTGGGGTGTTATAACTAGGTGCCCGCTTAGTGGCATGCAAGTATACCTTTGTTTACTACCATAACACTGTTTAAAGGTTCACTTAACCTGATCTTGCTGTCTCCACCTGATGATAGCAAACAGATAGAAACCGGTAATGGTGTGTAAGGCATGGGGATGTGAGCACCCACTCAGTTCCAAATTTCAAAAGCTACATGAGTCGTCACTTTAACGAGACAGTCAATATATTACATGCATCACAGATTCATTTACAATGATTGATAGCGCGGGTGATGCTCAATAGTATACTGAAATTCCAAATTTTACACAGAGGGGTCACTTCAATTTCAGAAGTACAGTGGAAAGAACAACGTGAAAACCATGTGTGTATCGAATTTTCAACATCGACTAATCTTTACGGTGTGATGGCTATAGATGAAGAATGATTAGAGGTCAGGAAATTTAAACGCGCCAGGAAATAACAAACAGTAAACATGGTATAAGGCATCCAATGAAACCCAAACTAAAAAGAAATATAACGATACAAGCCCTTCCGGTATCATTAGAAATTTGTGCTGATGTTCATAATACAGTAAGTCGCGTAATAACAATTACAACACATAATACTGTTGCGAATATTTAGTCATCAATATTTTCAGTGACAGCTATACATCCGTAGCAAATACCCTATGCTTAATTGCTATACAAATACCGTAAATTAATGTATTAATTTCGGCAATTTACTGTCATCCTCACAATGCCCAGGACTAACACTCTACAAACACATAAGTATTTGTAAAATTCATTTACGAATTCACTAATAAGCTTTTAATTTTTGTCCAATTCGTTACATACACTGGCGTCGGGCGTGCTCCAAGATGGTGATGACAAAAAAATATCATCATCACCATGAACGGCGTTACACTTGTAGCAATTAACGTACTATCAACTGTGATACAACCACATGTTGAAATCCTCGAAAAAACGAGGAAGAGTGAGATCTAAAAACCAACTGAACTCTGTAGAAGATAAGACACACATCGAAAAGATGAGGTGCCTACACCTCGAATCGAACATGCATTCAAGCAAATGCTGTGAACGAGTAGAGCGACATCAGCATGACAGCTTCCTTGCGGCTTTCACTGTCACGCATCATAACAAGCTTTCCTCGCCACTTCATTTGACAAAAGACAAGATTAGCCAAACAAGACAACAACTGAACAGAATTTTGAGCCATATCATTAGGAGCAAGAAGCCACTGCAAGTTCAGATCTCTTGTTATCCATATTGGGAGACAGGACACCACATCATCATCATTGATTGGGCACGGATGTGCAATCCTGCAGTACTTCTGTGCTGTGTGGCTAACACGTGCTAAATTGATTGGCCGCCGGTAGTGAGCTGCATGCGAATACACGCTGGAGTCTCACTACCATTTCTATTTCTTTTGTCATATCTGTCTAGGCCTGGGCAACCTGACAGTATCTCAGCCGGCACTCTGCCTGGATCAGGCTTGTGCTTTAATACATACATACATTAAACAGGTAACAAGTACCGATTGCTTGACTGTCATACAACCATCGCATGGTGGCACTTTTTCACCGGGTGGCACTTTTTCATTTTTAAATGATTGTGTAATATATATATATATATATATATATATATATATCGCATGGTAAAATTTCAAAAAAGATATGTGAAGGGTGGAACCTAAAAAGCTACTGAACATTTGAAAGATTAGACACACACTGGGATGAAATGCCTACACCGCGAATCGAACATGCATTCAAGCAAATGCTGTGAACGAGTAGAGCGACATCAGCATGACAGCTTCCTTGCGGCTTTCACTGTCACGCATCATAACAAGCTTTCCCCGCCACTGTACTGGACAACAGGCACGACTAATCAAACACTAGAAGAAGATGTCTCCAACAAGTCCACAACTGAACACAATTTTGGGATATGTCACTAAGGGTAAGAAGCCAATGCGAATTCTTATCTTTTGGACAACAACCAGAGAGACGGGTCGAACCAACCACAGCTAGATTAACACTCAAAGCCTTCATCTGCTTGAGTGAAGTCGGAGTCCGACCACCCTTACGACGAAATTCCGAGTTAGGAGTGGCAAACGAAACCGCGTTAGGAAAATGATGATTTCCCATTCGCAATACGTGGCCTAACCTGCGACATATGCACGTTAACGTGTTTTTCTATATCTACGGATAGTTGCGTTACGTATCCAATGGTGCCAAGTAGCTCCAGCAATGGTGCGGAGAGAGCGATTGTTTAATGCATGCAGACGTCCTATTTCTTCCTTTCTCAGAGTCCATTTTTCAAGTCCTTACAATAAACTGCGCTTACTGTAGCATTATAGACTCTACCATTGAGCGTCAGAAACAAACCTGTTTGACGCCACATATTATCCAAGTTAAAAAAGCTAACGCAGCTCTGGAAATGCGAATTAAGATTTTCTTAATTAAACAAGCGTTGCTAGTAATGCAATTGCTCGAATAGGTAACTTAGTGTATAGTTGCAAGTTCCTTATTATTGGGGCTTAGAGCTGTTTCAATCTGATCAATATCCTGCAACAGAACTTTGCATTTGGAAGGTGCGAAACGTATATCGAAGGATGGTATCATCACAGACAGCATAACACCGGTAGCACGTACCGAATGCTTAACTGACACACAACCATGAAAAGGTACAATCCTAAAAGATGGGGGAAGGGTGGGACTTAAATAGCTACGGATTCTATAGAAGAGTAAGCACAAACAAACTGGGATGAGGTAGTATGACATTACATAGTCGGTCTAAAGTAGGCTGAGCATCCGTAAAAGAATCGAAAAGCAGAATGTAAATCGCGACCTACCTGAATGCTGGGCGTCGGTTCGCCTGCATTACATGGAGAAATTGGACACGATTAATAATAGGAAAGTTGACTGACAGGCTATTGTACACCACAACAAAGTCCAGCTTCTGGCCTGCACGAGTGGCTCCCCGAGCCCGGCGGAACTGCTTCTACCAACAGGAGAAGGGGCGAAGGCGAGTGACTGGCGCCTGAAAACCAGTTTGCTTCGGGAAGATGTAGCTCGTTAGCCTGGGAGGGCATTTCATAGAAGGGAAGGAAAACCCTGATTTTAAACTCTCGCTGCCTTGGGGATACCGATCGCGGGAAAGGCTTCGGGAGGAAAACCCTGAGGAAAAACCTGGAACAGGGTGTGGTAGACCCATCTGGCAACTCCCTGCTGCCTTGCAGGTCGCACTTGGTTGTGCAAAGGCTAGAGAAGCTGACTCGAACAAACGCCGAGTGGTGCTGGGGACGCCGCTTTGTACCCAAATACCCAAGAACCTTCGTTGAAGCCGACTCATCCTCCAGGAGGAGATAGCTGCACAAAAGTAAAAGTGAGTAAGTACAGCACAACGCGCCAAGAACTTTATGAATAAAGCGCCCGAAATATGTTTACGTACTATAGTGGGACATTTTTGAGCAATAAGATATTAAATAATGCGTTCCTGTCGACCGATTCAAAAGCTCAATGAAAATCAAGAATGATTGCTATAGTGTGCTGCCTATAAGCGCGGTGATGCTCTAAGGCTTGCTGAAGAGCGAATATGTAATCGACAGATACTCTACTGGAAAGAAATCCTGGTTGCTCTTCACGAATCTGTGATTCCATGTGTAGTGTTAGGCGCTGAAGACATATCGAAGCAAGAAGCAGGGTAATGCCGGACATAAGGCTTAGTCCCCTGTGATTAGAGCATGAAATACTCACACCGTTTTTGTAAATAGGCATGATGATAGATTTTCTCCTTGTCCCATACTTGACGAAAAAGATCAACCAGAGTGCTTAATAGAACACCGCAACCGTCCTTGAACAGAAGCGGTGCCATTCCATCGGGACCAGCTGCCTTGAATCTTTTCATTGACTCAACACCGAGCATGATTTCGGATTCGTCAAGGCCTGGTAAATTAACTGATCAGGGTTCACAACAACAAATAGGATGAAATGGACCATCTTCTGCTGGCCAGCTAAATTGCTCAGGAAAATGCTCCGCACGAGACAGCCGCGCTCATTTTTAGTGATTAAGGTATCAACGTTCTCTGTGCTTGTATCGCTGACTCCAATGGTTTTAGAAACTGTTGACGAAATTAGCTGAAAGAACTTTCGGAAGTTAACCGAATTAATGGCCACTTCAATTTCCTCAAAATTCTGCAGCCACCACCGCTTCCCTATCTGATCGAATGCTATGGTTGAGATCATTTCTGACGCGTTTTCGTTCTGTATTATATTGTCAGGAAGAATCTTTACTTCTTCTTCTAGCAATAGAGCGGTAGCATGGGAGATTCAGTGCATCCTTCTAACTATGATAAGGCAGCAAGATGCCGATTCCGAGGCATCGTGTATTAAAATAGCAATGGCATTCCACTGCTCGGTGACATTGTCGGACACCGCAGTGGAAAGATTATCTACTAAACCACCGCGATACACTTGCTTGCTGAACTGTATGATCAGAAAGCTTATCGGAAGCTATGCGCTTAGAGATGACTGTCTTTGAATCAGAGAATATTAATGTAAATCTCGATCGAAAGAGCGTACGAACAGAGTTGCTTTTGCTTTTGTGTGACTATCTCCTCCTGGTATGGTATGGTATGAAAGCACAAGCCTGATCCAGGCAAAGTGCGGTACAGTCAGAGACTGCACGTGGGCGATATTACTGTCGGGTTGCCTGGAGGATGAGTCGGTTTCAATGAAGAATGTTGGAAATTTGAATACAAAGCGGCGTCTCCAGCACCACTCGGCGTCAGCTGCTCTACCAACCAAGTGCGACCTGCAAGGCAGCAGGGAGTTGCCTGAAAGAGGTGGTGCGCACCAACTAACAGTCTACGAGACTCTGCTCCAGATTTTTCCTCAGGGTTTTCTCCTAAAGCCTTCCCCGCGAGCGGGTATCCCGCAAGGCAGCGGAGGTTTAAAATCATGGTTTTCCTTCCCTTAGATGAAATGTCATCCCAGACTAACGAGCTCCATTTGCCCGAAGCAAACTGGTTTTCAGGCGCCAGTCACTCGCCCTCGCCCCTTCTCCTGTTGGTAGAAGCAGATCCGCCGAGCTTGGGGAGCCACTCGTGCAGGCCAGAAGCTGGACTTGGTTGTCAGAGGCTATTTGAGACGCATGCCATATGGGAGCATTTTATAAACTGTGGGAGCTTATCCCCGGTGCCACCCCCGGCTATGACAAGTGTTGATGACAACATGATCGATTTTTGTGCATAGCTGATCATCGTTAGGCGGACGCCAAGTTGCACACTACAGCTTTTTATGCCGGATCGAATTGTAACTAATAAATAGTCAGTGATGCCCACACAGGTGAAGAAAGCGTTCACCATTATCTGTCCACCTAGCGTCGAGGCTGAATGAATCACCGACACCACAAGTACAGCTAGTTTAACAGTTAAAACTTTCATCTGTTTGAGCCATGTCAGTCTGACCACTTTAACAAAGATGGCTTGACTATGTCAATGAACAAAATGTGATGCGGTTTACATGGGGCAACCCTCTACCGTCTATACAGAAGAAGACAATGAGACAATTATTTCCTATTCGCAATACGTGGTCTAACGAACGCAGTCTAGGCATGTTGACTGGTTTGTGGACATCTATGTCGCTACCAACGATTAGGGACAGTAGCAATGCGCAAGACGTCTCGAGCCATTGAACGATCAATTTGCCGCCTGAATTTGCTTTCGTGTATCAGCGGCTCTTCGTGAATTAAAATGAGCAGAGTACGAATTTGATTCGTTTCCGCCATTCTATTTGGTCCAGCTAACTTACCAGCTAACTCAGATAAAGGATTCAATTGTCTTTCGAAAGTAACGTATTTTGGGTGCTGTGAAGTTAATGGAGGCTTATTTGTCGCAGCTGCTTTCTTTTTTTATGTTTCTCTACACCAACTTATGTTGCCTTTTGATCCTTACCGATGGCATTTCGGTTTGGAACCGATTTTACGGAGCGGGTAGCAGGAGATATTTTCTAAGCACACTGCGTATGACAACGAAGTTTGATTAATTTCTGATGCAACTTCGTTTTTTATTTTAAAAAAATGGGCAGAGGTCCCTCGTGTTTCGCTTGCAGTCCTTACAAACTTTTTACACAAACGTAATTCTCAATAGGATTCTTAATGTTTGGCAAGAATGACAGAGAAATTTGAATGCGCCCAGCTTTGGTACACATCACAAGATTTGCGTCTAACCACTTTTCCATATTTGCCTGAAATACATTTGGCGTAGTCTCTTTGAAAAAACTTAAATAAATAAATCGATAAATATAAATATGGGTTGCCCTCAGAAACGTACCACAATATGTAGATTCTAGTTGCGATATGTGTATAATGCGATGAAGTGATTATCAATTAACAGCAAATTCAGAGAAAAGCGAGTTGGAAATGGATTGTTGAAAAGAGGTCATGTCAGTCGTCATGCGCATGGGCCCCGGTGGCGCTATTGGTGAATACTTTCTGGGAAGTAAGCGATGACTATCAAAAAAGATTTAGGGATATAGGTCATGGATTCCTTGAAGTCGAAAACAGACACTTGTCGGAGAATATGCAGCGCTGCCAGTATCCTCTGGGTCAGTTGGAGTTCATTTCAGGTTCATAACCCGGATATGTTTCAGACGCTCACGTTCGTCCTTTGTTAGAATATGGGTTACAGGTTGTGTTTCATCAGTGTAAAGGACAATGTGATTCGTTGGAGAGGGTAAAAAAGAGAGCACTAAAATGGTGCATGGTATGCGCTAACTCGCGTACGAGGATAGGCGGAGCTTAGTGAAACTTTACCCCCTAAAAATTTAAAGGGAAACGTTCGATCTGCTCTTGACACGCCGCATACTTTTTGGCAAATATGGTGACGAGTTCCTTCGGTTCTTCCGATTAGTAGGTGAATGGAAGACTCTTGGGCATGACTTGAATTTGAAAATTCCAGAAGGTTTAGGCTGAGCACGCTTAGAACTCGCTACCGAAGGAGCTCCTGTCCCTACCATCAACACAGCTATTGAGACGAATGGACTTGATCCCCTGAGTAAGGTAGTGGTCATCATCTACTCTCAGGGTCATGGTACTTGTTGGGAAGAATCTCATATCAATAGTCAATAGTGTATTGTAGGGAAAAAGCTACAAGCTTAATACAATAACCACAGGATAGTAAGCACATTGGGTCTGAATAAGTTTCAGCAGTTCAGCAAAGTGGTCGAAAGGAAACGTGATCCATATTTGTTGGGACGGAAAACGCTGTGGAAAGAGGGAAAGATATGGTGCAGTATCACAAAGAATATAATCGTGAAAAAGCATAATCAAGAATTGTGTATCGTGTGATAAAAATGGAGGTCAAGGCGTTCTTCGAAATATTTAGGGATATGACAGAAATAACCGAAAGAGGTAGTGCGTTCCAAGCACGAGGAATCCGGACGACAAAGGATTGTCTGTGGTAGTCCAATCTACTATGCAGATGTGCCAACTTCGGGTGATGACCAGGATTTGCTGAATATGGGGCCATTTGAAGAATACCCCTACATGGGTGAGTTTCTTTCATCAATATCCGATACGCAAGGATCACATCGCCTCGGATATGACGATAGTTTGTAAAGAACATTTGTAGAGTTGTAAGACGTTCCTCGTAGCTGACGAAGCTAAGACCCTCGACAAGCTTTGTAGAACGTCTCTGCGGCTGTCCTAGGGCGTGCTGGTCACGTTTCAACCATGGGTTCCAGACGGAGACAGCATACATCAAGCGTGGCCTGATGTACGCTTGAAGAAACGGAAAGAGACGTGGATCGATTGTTCCGAACGCACGCTTTAAAAGTTCAACGTTTCTATTTACCATGGTTGAAGCTCTACTAAACTAAGCAGAACAGCCCAAGTCATTTTGTATAATCATCCCGAGATCTTTTTCTTGCATTGTGACAGCGGGCATCTTACCACTCAGATTATAGCCAGGGTCACCAGGAAGACGAATGTGTAATGCATGGCATTTGTCAGTGTTGAATGGCAAGCGGTTGATCGTAGACCATGCGTGTAATGAATCCAGGTCAGATTGAAGTTTCCTTGTATCGCTGGGTGAGTTGATGACCCGCCAAATCTTCATATCATCAGCGAACAGGAGAAATGGTGATTCGACGTACCCACCAATGTCGTTGATAAATATCAAAAATAGACGAGGGGTGATTATACAAAATGACTTGGGCTGCTATGCTCAGTGTAGTAGAGCTTCAACCGTGGCAAATAGAAACGTTGGGCTTTTAAAACGTGCGTTCGGAACAATCGATCCACGTCTCTTCCCGTTTCTTCTTCAGGCGTACATCAGGCCACACTTGGAGTATGCTGTCTCCGTCTGGAACCCATGGTTGAAGCGTGACCAGCACGCCCTAGAACAGCCGCAGAGACGTTCTACGAAGCTTGTCAAGGGGCTTAGCTCCGTCAGCTATGAGGAACGTCTTACGACTCTACAATTATTCTCTACAAACTATCGTCGTATCCGAGGCGATCTGATCTTTGCGTATCGGATATTGACGGAAGAAACTCACCCATGTAGGGGTATGCTTAAAATGGCCCCATACTCAGCAAATCGTGGTCATCACTTGAAGTTGGCTCATCTGCATAGTAGACTGGACTGCCGCAGATACTTCTTTGCCGCCCGGATTCCTCGTGCTTGGAACGCACTACCCCTTTCGGTTATTTCTGCCCCATCCCTAATTATTTTTAAAAAAACGCCTTGACCTCCATTTTTATCAGACGATACACAATTTTTAATTATCTTTCTTTAGGCTTATATTCTCTGTGATACTGCACCATATCTTTCCCTCTTTCCACAGCGTTTCCCGTCCCAGAAAATATGGATCACATTTCCCTTCGACCACTTTGCTGAACTGCTGAAACTTCTTGAGACCCAATATCCAAGTATCGGAAGTCCAAGCGCACGCAGTCTCAGCTGACCCTGTTTCGGAGGATGTGGTGGGTAGCGGTGTCCCGGGTTGACGCCCTACCTGTCCAAATGCCAAAAAAATCCACTGATGGTGCAGGTTAACGCGAATGTGGCCCGCTATAAGGCCTTGGAAACTCGAACATTTTACTATTCTTTTCTTTTCGATCCACTGCACAATCCACCCTGCGGTTTGTACAAGCTCCCCGCTTTTATACCGTAATAAACTATTGACTATTGACTATTAACGGACTCCTGAGGTACTCCACGCTGAATTAGGAATGGCTCTGAAAGGGTCTGTCTAACACGCACCCGAAGGTTTCGCGAACGTAGGAATATAGCTACCCAGGACAGCAATATGGGTGGAATACCTAGTGCTTGTAGCTTGTTAAGCAATATCGCATTGTCAACTCGGTCAAATGCCTTAGAGAAATCTAAATAAATGACGTCCACTCCATGACCTTCATCAGCAGCTTTAGTCCAGTAGTCTCTGACTAAAAGCAAATCAGTTGTACAAGAATGCCTTCTATGAAATCCATGTTATTCTGCAGCGACAATATAAGAATTATTCACGAAAGCCATAATTTCTTCGGCAACAATCGCTTCCATCATCTTGGATAACACTGTGAGAAGGGTGACTGGACGGTAATTGGCAGGATCACTACGTCTTCTACCCGTAAAAATGGGAGTGATGATACCTTCCTTCCAACCAGTAGGGACTTCAGAGTTATCCATCAATTTTTGGAAATATGCCGCGAGCGGTTCGCAAAGTTGGTCGGCAACTGCGCACAACGCTTTCGGTGTGATACGGTCAATACCCGGTGAGGAGTTGAGTCGAAGTTGCATGATTTTTTCACGAACTTTGCTAGCAGAAAACATAATACAAGAAGTTCAAGGCGATAGAGTCAAAAACATAGGGAAAATTAGAGAGGGGTTTTGGAAAATTGGCATGTAATGTGATCTTAAAACATTTGCCGCATCCTTTGATGTCTTCGTAGAACCTTTACTGGTGGTAAGTGAAGGGATACCAGTCTGAACCTTTCGTTTATTGTTGATAAATTTGTACAAGAGCTTGTTGTTTTCCAGGAATTGCCTCGTCAGTTTACTTAGATAATCACATTTGTCCTGGCGCACAAGTCCCGTGCAATTATTTTCTATAACACTCCCAATCACTTGGCAGTTGTGTCAGTTTAAACTCCGTCCACGCGACGTTTCTGCAGCACATCCATTTACGAGTTCTGCTCCGAATGAATGTGCCAGTTGTTTTTCGTAGGACGGGTTTTGAGACTGAAGATGGTAATCTGGTGCCACTTGGTAACAAAATTTTGCCAAGTTGAATACGGACCGTCCTCTAACATGAAATCAAAGCTATTGGCGGCTACAACGTCATAGAAAATGCCGTAGTCAGTGACTGTCCGTAACTGAGCGCACTCATGTTTGAGGTAGTTAGCATAGCACACCAAGTCAAAACTATATGGTCGCTTTTGCCCAAAGGAAGGTTCACTCAAGATTTCCTCAATCATTACCTCATCATTCGTCAGTGAGAGGTCCAGTAGAGAAGATGTCAGTTCTACGAAAACGTGGCGGTTCAGTCACGTGATTGTGCACAGGGTGACTTCCTATCAGTTCATTCAGCTCCCAAGCAAAAGTATCGCGGGAGGGTTCAACAGTCAAACTGGGTGAATTGAAATCTCCCATCA
>JACCGJ010015120.1:0-38558 GCA_013407085.1 Atriophallophorus winterbourni | reverse complement strand
CTCGAAACCCACGGATTATCAACCAAAGATACTAAAACGAAATTTCAGTACACTATTCCTTGCTCAAATTGCGGAACGCGCTGCGAGGGGTAAACCTTAAAATGGCTGAAAATTACAATATGCAATGATACAATGCTGCATGCCAAGTGCAAAGCTTATCCGTTTAGCTGATATCAAGGACTAATTGAATGGAACACACATCATGTCTGGAAGTATCTCGAAGCTTGACATTCAACAATTCAATCAGCTTATCCGAAAGAACGCGAAGTGTGAATAAATTAGAAACCGGTCAGACCCAATATGATTTTGAGATCATTAATCGACTTGTCAAAATCTTAGGAAGCATTAACTAAAAGAATGATTGGGGAAAACATTCGCATAGCAAAATGTTCTGTTGATTTCTAACCTAGTTTAATTGCGAAAAAACTAAAATTTACAATAAATATTATAACAGTGGTCACGGACGTTTAAAAAAGACAATAGGACGACAATGGATTACAATTTCATATCTGGTTTACCATTTATCCAGGTGGATATTGGTCTGATGCCCTTACCTGATGAATACGAACAGCACAAAACCGGTCCTGGGTTAAGAAGAAGAAATTGACTTTATTCGTACACACGAATTTTCAGCTGTTACAATAATTTCACCACAAATTAAAAAAATGATAAACATGTCCCGACATCGAGTTACAATTTGTCGACTGAACGATTTTTCTTGTCCGTCTTAATTGATTGACATACGATCCAGTTTACTAGCAAATTTTTTTGGGTCAAACGTTTCACTGCAAGTCCCGGTATCTCGTACTTCGATCTAAAGTGCACGTCCAAATTTGACCTCAGTTGATCCGAAAATATTTGATGCATTTTACCCTTGGAGAAATTAATTGTATGCACGGCCCATTTGGAAGACAGGCAAAGCAAATGCGGAATTTTTGTTTAAATCAGCGGGTTGAACTGATCCACGTCAGTGAGCACATGTGACTGAACAGCTTGGTGGCGCCAGCCTTATCCACCATTGGCTTACGAGTTTATACCTTAACGTCATTCGGTCTGTTCGACAACAATTAAGAGGTGGCGTGTTGGCTGATATACTTTTAGGTTTCCCACGTTTAGACACATAGAAGGCAGTCAAATGAGAATTGTCTAACCTTTATCCATCCACATTCCTGGTATAATTCGCACAGCGTGCGCCCGAAGGACACAACCAAATATAGCTCAATGAGTCACAAAGTTACAGAAACCATTGCGAAAACTCAAGGTCCAGTCTCCGCACGATAAGTTGTGATGCATGTGAATTTTTTTTGAAATTTGACTACTATTTACAATAATGGTCTAAACCGACAGGAGACCAACACAAAGAAACAGCTGGTACAAAACAAAAAAGACCTTTTTCATATGGGTATAACAAGAGCCAATTCATGAATTTAAAAAAGTGCAATAGATGTGAACAGAGGAGTAAAAAACCGGCACAGAGATAAAAACACTTACATACGCTAATGCGCTATCGAAGACAAGGATAGCGATATGCTGTTAGGACTGTTTTAGGACGCATTAACCTTATACGACAATCTATTCAACGTCAAACATTGCAGAACTAATATGGATGCAATCGGTTGACGTTCAAGCGAGTTATTCAGTTCATTCATTTGAAGACAGTTATCAAATCATTTTGCCATCGCTACACGGTTTTGAAGCTCATTTAACTTAGTCTTTCTGTTTCCACCTCATTAGGGCAAACGATGTAACGGTGGTTTCGAAACCATCGACAACTGTTAGTGTATTTTGATAAAGAAACTACTGCAATTGTCTCAGTAGCATATCAATTGAAAAATGCCTGGG
The DNA here is from genome assembly GCA_013407085.1 of Atriophallophorus winterbourni. Lineage (NCBI taxonomy): Eukaryota > Metazoa > Platyhelminthes > Trematoda > Plagiorchiida > Microphallidae > Atriophallophorus > Atriophallophorus winterbourni. The sequence continues at coordinate 36,716 of JACCGJ010015120.1, read as the reverse complement.
TGATAAGTAGAGTAATCGTTTATACAAATAGGCAACCCCAATTAGATAGGGTCAATATCATAGTAAAAAAATGAAAGTATCAGTATCTAGACCTAGCCGATAGTTTGGAGAATTACAGGAGTTTGCTTGGCACAAGGCCTTTCGAGAGTGGTTTGGTAAACACAAACGTGTTTCAGACCTCGTCTATGCATAAGCAACCTCGATGATTCGCATTGAGTTTCAGCAAGAAAGAAAATCGCTCAACTAGTCTTTTGCTTTTGAGAAGTGTCCGTTTCACGTCGGTTTGTGGGATCCATCTCAATTCGCATGCCGTTTATGTGCTGGCGAGACGAACTTCGCTGTGCCTTTGACTATACGGAAACAGTTAAGATCACATAGACATTATTGAAGATTTACGATTTCATGTCTTCAAGGCTTTACTCAAATATTGGTCGTAGGCTTGAAAAGCTGGTAGCACTGGGATGTTGATAAGTGGTTATGTAAAACAAAATTAATAGAGATTAAATAGCAGCTTCTATGATCAAAGTTAGCACAATAATTTCAAACTATTCTGGTATGCCAGAAAAGACAATCTTAGAGAAGCAAGGCAATTTATCGTGTGATACCTATTCTAAAGGTATGAAACAACACTTTTCTTGAAACCTGCTCAAATTTTTGCAAGCGATCTTCCTTCAGTGGGCTGAGATGAGAGTTCCGCCATCAGCAAGTTGAAAAAAATGTGTGGGGATGCTGCCAATTGTTTTGATGGACAATAGGCTAACTTAACGATAGGTAACATCAAAATTAGTTCAGCAGAGTGATCTATCTGCTTTGATACTTCGGCGACTTATTAAAGCTTACAAATTCGATAAAAAACAAATTTTTGCTAAAGGCTAACTGTTCGGGAACAACGCACCTCAATATCCAGTCGTATCCCTTGACTTTCAACACTTCGATTTCCAGCACAAGACAAAGACTCGCGGACGCATCATTCACGTTGCAGTCCACCTCTAACGCAGTACGAATAATGGTTAACCCCACTAGCTCCATGGACAGCGGTGACAACCGACAACGCGTAAACCCTACCTACTCCGGTCGTGCCATAGCACTGCCGCCTCGGTGCGCACAGACATCGCTCTGGGGGAGAATTATGTAGGAAATTTTCCTTCGAAATGACTCCTTATTAAATCACGGATGTGCAGTACTTTGTGCTGTGCGGCTAACACCATGCTATATTGATTGGCCAGACGTAGTCGACTGCATGCTGAAACACACTGGAGTCTCACTACCATTTCTATTTCCCCCTCATATCTGCCTAGGTCTGGGCAACCTGACAGTATCTTAGCCCACGTGCAGTCTTTGACTGTGCGGCACTTTGCCTGGATCAGGCTTGTGCTTTCATACCACATACCATACATTATTAAATCCGAACGTAATTTTTATTGCTTAAAGTTCTCCATCATTAAGTCGTGTTGTTTGAAACAACATAGCACACACTCGCGCGAACTTTACGTGAACGTAACAAACCCACTTGGCGACGAACCACTATTTAAACGGTTTCAAATGACTCATCTCGATTCTCTTCCTTTTCGGTAAACTATATTGTTCCAATTTAAATCGAACGAGCAATACGAGGGAGAAAATTACTCGACAGAAAAATAACAATTGTTAGTGGTAACCCAACATGATCTGTATTCCCCTACATATTTTAATTACGCGTATTTCCTTCACATTCTATACGGTTTAGTATGTACACCGAATATTTCACACTTTGCACACCATAAAACTTTAAATAGACGGGGAAAGGTATGGCCTAAAAAGCTAGGGATTATATAGAAGACGCATTGTGGTAAGGCGCCTACATCTCTAATCAAATAGGCATTCAAGGAGGTTTTTGAACACGATACCTTCCTCGTAGTGTTTCATTGTCTTCAATAAAAACGGACCGGGCGCAATTATGTAGAACAGTTATCCAACAAGTCAAACGCAGACATCAATGACGAGAGAGGAAAAAGTAGAAGAACAGAAATATTTATTACTAATGACAGCGGTATGGGCATGAAAATAAACAAGCAGACAAGTTAGATCGTACGTGTGTGTGTATGCATTTTATAGCACCAGTTGAAGAAAGCGCATAAAGTTCAACTGTCATACAGAGTTCGGAGACGGGGGTTGGAGGGGGTTGAAGGAACGTACGACGGGACAAACAGTTCTCCTATCAAAGAATAGGATCCATTGCACCAGTAATCGCGGTGGTGGTCGTCGTCGAGAATGGAGGGGGGATGCGAGCTGAAGCATGATGAACAATAGTCTAAACTCACGTGACCAGTGTGAGAAGCAATTGACGAATCGCGTGAACGGAACACAAGCGCTGATTGGTGCAAGCAAATGTTGGTAGATTGTGCAAAACGGAAACGCAGCAGCAGCAGCGGCAACAACAACTACAACATTCACACAGACATGGGGTGAGAGAGTGGTGGAAGAAAGAAACGACAAAAATGCACTCAGCCAGAATAAGTTTCAATGCGCATTTGATTGTGGTGAAAAGAATCGCGTAATGACTAGTTCGCACGAAACATATAATACGTTTGCCGTAACCGGGAACAAGATAAAGCACACACGATGCCCATTATCGACCGAATACGAGATCGAGAACAACAGAGCAACAGGAGAAAAAGAATAGAAATCAAAAGAGGTCATAAATGCAGTGAGTGGAGAGTAAATCCGAGAGAAAAAAACAGGCAGGCACATAGTACATAATTGAAATAGCTGTGCGAAATGCAGTTGGAAAATCAACGAAAAAAACGGAACGCCCGATATGGAGAACAGAGCATGGTGTCGCCACGGGAAACAATCATCTTCATAGGGGTCGGATGGATCAGAGAAAAGAGGAGGAGTTGAGAACAATCGTGAAGGCAAAGCATGATTGGATTTTTGATCAAAACAGAAATGCGCGCGGTAAATTGATTCTCGTTGTACAAGATGGCTCGATTCGTGTTGCGGTTCGTGAAACGCGGATTGAACAAATCACAGTCTACGCACTTGATTGGAAACGAAAGTCATTGGTGGTGCTTAATTTGCGTGAGTGCACACACAGGGGCGGGCGGCCGGGGGGTGAATTGTGAAGGAGTACGTGGGAGGTGGTTAACTCAATTCCATATCCGCAAGAAACTGTCCCACGAACCGGTGCAAACAGCCATGCCATCTTCAGAGACGCCCAAACAGCTGACTCGATTGTCGTGTCCGGCAAGAATTCCTGGGAAAGAAACGAGTCAACAAATGGTACACAGAGTACAGGGAAGTGAGTGGAAATAATTTGAAATGATGCGCAAGCCATCAACAGGTTGTTAGATGTCGGGTGACGGAAAAGTCAGAACATCAGCGATCTGGTAAACAACACAAATTGCATAGGACATGACCGATGTTGAACACCAACGACGAAACAAAAAAGTGGGAAGGCTACGACCATGTAATTTCGTTTAAGGCTACGGAGTGCGGGGTGACACGAGAACCAGAAGAACAGAAGTGGTACACTTCGAAGGTGATTCCTGGTCCAGTACAAGTTAGATCGATGCAACTTGTGTATGGTAGCGGATCTGTTTCAGCTGGAACGGTTAGTTGGTGCACACCACCTCTTTCTAGCAACTCCCTGCTGCTTCGAACAAACGCCGAGTGGTGCTGGGGACACCGCCTTGTACCCAAATTCCCAAGACTCTTCAAAAAAGCCGACTCATCCTCCAGGAGGAGATAGTCGCACAAAAGTAAAAAGTAAAGTAAGTTTCAGCTGAGCCAGCATTTTCAATTTTCTCTGACCATTTATTATCAACTTGTTATGATGCGTGACAGGGAAAACCGCAAAGAAGTCGTCATGTTGATGTCGCTCTACTCGTTCACAACACTTGCTTGAGTGTATGCTTGATTTGAGGCGTAGGCACCTCATTTCAGATTGTCTGTTCCTATTATTCTACGGGTTTAATAGCACTTTAGGTCAAACCGTACCGCATCGTGTATCCTGTCATGGTTGTAAGGCAGCTAAGCACTCGGTATATGTGACCGGTGTAATGCTGTCAATGTTGATGATATTATTGAGATAACTAAATGAAATTTAACAAAATGATACCATGGGCTGAAACTTCGATCCGACTAAGCTGCATCCAGATAAAAACAAGTGTTAATATACCGATATGATGTATGGATGATGAAAAACTATTCTACCAATGATGAGAGGCTAAAATTAAAACCACACATGGTCACGTCAAAGCCTGCGCCGAATGCACAAATGAAGATCAAACGCAACAGCGCCGAAAGCTCGGTGAATTGCGCCCGAGTTGGCGAAAACAGCGCACGACATGATCGATCCAACATGAATCAATCGCATTGAACAACAACGAGTGGCAGCGTGCATACAATGAACCAGTGTGAAGCGGGCAAACAATAGAATTTAGAAACGGTTCTTCGAATCCATTCACAGTTGCATCGGAGGAAATTACAACCAGCCAGAAAAAGATGCGTTCGTTAAAACTCTTCACTAGACTATGCGGTGTGGTGACCGGCGTGATGGGTTCTGCAATTGTTGTTAGCCTTCTTCGATCGACGTAGATCATGGATGTACATCACAATTGCATGAATTTTCATGTTCTACAGCTTTTCGAATGACTAAACAGTCCGATTCGGGGGAACAATCTCTCCCGCAGCGCTTGAAAGGATAGGCAGAACTCGGTTGTAGGGCAGATACTGCGTTCTGCTCCTCTTCGGCTTGCAAGCGACGCTTTACACAATGCCTCCAATGTGAGTGGTCAAGAGTAAGTGCTTTCCAACTGGCGAGGTTACTGCCAAGAGCTTTCTCATATAACTTCTACAAACGTCTTTGTACCGCAAGTGCGGTCTGCCCAATGGTCGACTTCCTGCAGTACTCCACCGATATTTAGACTTAAGACCGTAGTAGGGAGAAACTAAGTGTCACTATTTCCGATAGCAAAACTTGGGTTCAACATGTCATCTTTTTGACACCACTTTCTTGGGTCCTAAACCGCATTCTCGCGTGACAATTTCTGGTACTTTACCTCATCTATTGTACCGTTCATCTGGAGTCTTTCTTGTTGTTCCCTCAAAAGACTGTGTTTGCAAGACGCTGAGTTAGTGTCATTGACTTACTCGCATCATTTTCGCTGGCACCACCCACTCACCGCAGAGCGACCAGGAATAATGTGAAACCTAATCGAGAACCATAAAATATTCCCGTCCAAATGGTCCCTCTACCGAAGATCATTCAGATCATTCATTCATTAATCTCGTTAATATTAATCATTGAAAAATGCAATAGAGAAATGAGTAGATCTCGTGATAAGCGAATCACTTAACGAACAAGGTTCAGTTTGTCACGGAGCATATGTAGCATTAACCGCTAAAATCTCCAAGGGGTGTTCAGTAAATAGTATCATCAGCGATTCCAAAGACAGCGTATTACACTGGGAGCTACTACTAGTACCCAACGTCCAACTGCTGGAGTAGACAAAGTCTCACTTCTTGCCTGTCAGTCTGGCAGCAACTCGGCCTACGTACAATCTATGCCTGTGCGGAACTTTGTCTTGTTCGTGCTTTTGTTTTTGTAGATGCAACGTACCCGAGCCCGTCAAGAGATAATTCAGTACGAAGTGAGAATTACGGCACGAGGAGCACAAAACAAATGAATACGTTGAAATGTCCATTACATGTCTGACATTAACTTATCCCACGTAAAATCTATGGTTGTATGTATTTATAAAATCACGAGGGCATAATGCAGGCAGTGTCACACGGTCAACGACTACAAGCGGGCTAAGATACTGTCCAGGCCTAGACGCATAAAAGCGAAGGGAAAATGGCATTGAGACTGCAGCGCGTTGCTGCATGCAACTCAGTACTGGTGACGAGTCAACATGGCACGGGGTTAGCTGCGCAGTACACAAGTACGAATGAAAGTCAGTGCAAAACAAACGAATAAGCTGCAACGTCACATATATGTCCCACGTAAAATCTATAGCTGTGTGACACATTGTCTTACTAGCTTTGTGTTTCGAACATATCACGTACCCAAACGCTTCAAGAGATAATCCCGTACGAGGTGAGAATTACGGCGCGAAGACCAGAAACTAAAAGATCAAACCAAAGCGTACCCTGTACAATGTACAATCAATAGTTGGCGATACTTTGTCTTGCTCAGGTTTGTGATTTTTGGCATGCAATATAAGCGAGTCCATTACGAGGCGAGAGTTACGACATGAAGATTGTAAAACAAATGATTAAGTTGAAACCGTGACTGGGTAAGGGGACGCGATATCCATGGAACACTATTGGAGTTTTCTTGCGAGGATAAAATTTGTTCCATGTGAGGTGGTGAGCAGTGATTATATTCCGAATCTCGGATTATTCATCACGATAAACATGAAAATGCTTCAGAAAATGAAATGAGACAGGGCCACAACGAAGGAAGGCAGTATTGCTCATACTTTACTTTACTTTGTGCGACTATCTCCCGAAGGATGAGTCGGCTTCAATGAAGGGTCTTGGGAATTTGGGTACAAAGCGGCGTCTCCAGCACCACTCGATTGATGTATTGATCCTACATCCAGATAGCTCAAAGCTATTGATTTCGATTTGGCTATTGAAAATTAGTCGGGCAAAATGGTACTCCTGTTGAAACGATAAATCCGGAAAGAAGTAATTCAGCCAGGATGTTTACGCAAGTTAGATAACAGTACCCTCCTACGCAGACCAAGGGCACGCTAACTGTAGACATACACTATCGACCTAATTACAATGAATGATTCAAGTTGTTCGGTGGCTAAGTACAAATTAACATGCCGTAAACTGACCCGATCGTTCTTGTTTCAAAGTGTCCCAAATGTTACAATTGAAATCGTCATAGCCACCCAGAAGCAGACGCCCGCTTTTACTGAAAGCCACACTTGTGATTCCGCAAATAATGTTGTCGTGACTGAACATGCCAATCTCCTGGTCCGCACGAATGTCAAACAGTCGGCAGGTGGCATCGTCGCTTCCAGTTGCAAACGCCAGCCCACTGGGAAAGAATATGATGGCGTTGATATCGGATTCATGCCCGGGAAACGTTTGTTTGCATTGACCATCACGAATGTCCCACAACTGTGGAAAAGATGGAATGGGGTTTGATATAAACTGAATGAATCATGGGAAATAAAATCAAAAGAAAAACCACCGTGGCAGGTATGTAGTTGGCGTTCAAAATGGAAATGAACAATCTGAAGACAGCATGCAGGTGCATAGTATGTATGATGTTTGAAAGCACAAGCCTGATCCAGGCAAAGTGCCGCACAGTCAGAGACTGCACGTGGGCTGAGATACTGTTAGGTTGCCCAGGCCTAGACAGATATGAGGAAGAAATAAGAACAGGTGCATAGTGGTAGTTCATGAGTCTTTACTGGCTTCGATTGACCAAAACATGTGAATTTGATGGGACGTAGGTGTGAGGTCGTGAAACCACCTGAAGCATTCATGGAACTTGAAAGCGAATCCAGCTAACCACAGTTCCGTCAAAGACCAACATTTGTAAAATTAAAGAACACGAATGGAATCATAAAAGGTAGCTTCTTCGTTCGCAATACGAAATAACCAAACACAACAAAGGATAATCGGAGAAGCTGCGCGATACTGTTCACGATAGACAAAGAGTGATAATTTCATGTATAGCATTCGGACGAACGCACAACAACCCTGACACAATTAAATCTAAAATAAAGTTTGTAGGGTGGTACTTATAAGGCCCTGAAATCCGTAGAAAATATAAACCTGAAACGTACATTCAATCAAGTTACGTGGACCAGTAGTGAAGACCAAACAAGGTGAGCTCTAAAAATGCGTCTGATATAGTCATCCAGACCCCATCCCCTGTATTGAAAGCACTTTCACCTAAGATCGAAGAACATTGATGGCTTCAATGTACCGACTGGTAAACAGATCAGCGACGGTGTCCTCCTATCGAGTACATGGTACCACACAAGGCAGACCGGAGATACTTTTTGAGGTTGCTTGAGCCTAGGAAGGAACATTGTAAACAGACAATGGCAGTAAGACTGACGCGTGTTCCGGTTTACAGCAGTGTAACAATTGCAGGACAAGAATGCGTGTGCAGCGTGGCACGGGATGACACAGTGTCGGTCATGGGATGATGAACATTCCACAACCTCCCAGCAATTGTGGTCGAACCCATTCAAACTAAATCCCCGGTCGAAGAACTTGAATTGAACTAACCCTGTAGAACGTACTGCCAGGAAGCTCTTCCAATCAGCGCCTCAGATCGGTTTCTTTCCATCCTTTATTTGCGCCATCATACGTCCTTATTCTTGATATACACGACTCGGTTCAACAGCTCTTTTCAAACGCTCGGCGAAATAACATTAGGCAGACAAATCGAATAAGAGCCTTCTGTCAATCTATCGCCAGTCTACCCAAAGCAAACGTAAGCATCCCTCGTAATAAATCACCAATAATTTGTGCATAGAACTCCGTTCAAATGTAACAGCAGCTGATTGGTCGGTGGAATCTAATACAGCAAAATGGAGAAAAGATCAACTAAAGTAGATTTCGAATAAGGCCGTCTGAATGAATGAATGAAATTACAAGTCTGATCCAGGCAAAGTGCCGCACAGCCAGAGATTACACGTGGGCTAAAATACTGTCAGGTTGCCCAGGCCGTCTAAGATGTTTTCGGGATACCTATAGTAGCATTATCCTGTGCGCTAAATGCTCGTCAGTCAAAGTGAAATGTTTGTAATCAGCTATCAATCGGTAATCAGCATGAACCCCGTGAATACCAGAAAGGAAATGTTTCATGTGCCTTGATCACTAGGCTCACTCGCAGAATTTGCAACGATAGTAGAAGCAAAGCCAAGAAAAAACGTTGACAAGGTCAGAGTCTAATGACTAGCTCCAATAAAGACGACACTTCCAGTGAAACTTAGCAAACCACTCGCACCAAATAAAATTGATTGGACAGATTTTATCACTTCTAAATATGATCACAATCATTACACCGGAAACTGACAAAGCGAGACAAAAGAATTACCAGATTGACAGGCAAAAAAGTTTGCCGTATGAAGGATAATTTGGAATTCTATAGGGGACCTGACTGCCCAAAATATTGTGAAATTAAACCAAAAAGATGTGCTCAAACAGTCACACGATTATTTGTAGACAGATTGAGTTCGGAAATGTATATCTCAACCGAAACGCGTATATTGTTACATCAACATAACGCGCGCCATTTGTTCTATCATCAAGTAGCAAGTACAGTCTCGCCAATAACAAAAAAACAGTTGCAAATGACACATTGCGCTCTTAGATACGCTGCACTCTCGTGAAATGTGAACACAATGGAAGATATCGGAATCAATAGAATCGGGAGGACAAATATAGTTGAGAGCAATGCGATTGTTTGGTGCACTGACAGACTAGTAGACAGGCGCGTCAATTTCCTAACCACTAGACGACGAGTGCAACACTTGAAGCAGTGAAATCAGAAGCGAGGTGATAAATCATAAATCGGTGGAAACAGAGTTATGGGTTGCAAACAGCAACGCTGTTTCGCCTGTAATCTAATCTCGGCTGCAATCATAGATACGCATCTACTGGTTAGCTCTAGGCCATCGGCTACATGTTCAGGTCACACGGCAAGCACTGATGTGGGAGTGGGAAATTTCGTTTTTCGTTTGCAACACTTCAACTCTCTAATGAGCGCGCTGAATTCCCACCGAACAATATGCATAATGAATCGATCGATAAACGCGCACGAAAACCAGCGAATGGGAAAGCGGACGGGCGCGCCCGAGCGAAACGCATGCGCAGTGGCCATGGGAAGTGTGCGTTCGCGCGTTGAGGACAACGAAAGTATCAGGTCGAGCTAAAAATAGATCGGGCTAAATGGATTCGGCGATAGAAACGTGTGTGTGTGTGATGAAACGTGCGTCACACGATCTACAGATTACGGGTGTTGTCAACGCTATAAAAGCAACGGTAGATTGAAATAAAAGCAAGCAGCGTGCGAAGAAGCGACACAAATTCGTTATTAATCGCTAGGTATTCAGAATGTTGATATTTTGATTGACGGTTGCGAGGGGGATGTTGACGTGAATCTTTCAAGCGGAAAATCGGTTGACAACACCTTGAAAGACTAGATATCACACTCGGAAGCACAGCATAAAACACCCATGTATATATCTGTAATCTTCGACCGTGGTGCTGACGTATAAAACTATTGCACCACGCTCTCGTTCGTCGCTTAGGCACAATGCAGACATTCTAGCTAACCTTTAACGGTAGTCATGTGAGGCTTACTGGCCCTAGTAGCTCCGATGTCGGATCGTTCAATATTGCTCACCCAGGAGCGAATGATAGCTAGAGAAATCGTTACTCGGAAATGTGAAACATGGCCAATGTATTGTGGTGCTCACATCCCCATCCCTTACACTACACTACCAGTTTCTGGCTGTTTGCCGTCATCAGGTGGAGACAGTAAGATCAGGTTCAGTGAGCCTTCAAACAGTGGAAAAGCGGTAAACAAAGTTAAACTTGTATGCCACGGTTATACAGGGTTCTTACAAAGAACCACGATGTTCAAATACAGAATCACAAAGTGATTCCTGGCGCATATAAAAGAGCAATGTATTGTGGTGCTCACATCCTCATCCCTTACACACCACTAGCGGCTTCTTGCTATCTGCCGTCATCAGGTGGAGACAGTAAGATCTGGTTCAGTGAAACACAGAAGATTTCGAAAAATAAGAAACATAATGTTCGAAATTATTAAATTTTTAGGCTGGGATTAATGCTGGAAAATAATAATAGAAAGTGTACATATTATGCATAACAATATTCGCATCAACCAGATCAATGTGACCGAAATTGATCAAGAAAAAGTTTCTTTTTGGAAAAATGTCTTGATGCAACTCGAATGTATAAAGCCAAAAGCCTGATCCAGGCAAAGTGCCGCACAGTCATAGACTGCACGTGGGCTGAGATACTGTCAGGTTGCCCAGGCCTAGGCGGATATGAGAGTAAAAATAGAAATGGTAGTGAGACTGCAGCCTGTTTCAGCATGCAGCTCACCACCGATGACCAATCAATTTAGCACGGTGTTAGCCGTTGCAAATAAACTTCAACGAATTGAGACAGAGTGGGAGAATATCCACGCCATGAGTTTAACCCCATCAACATGTGATTGGGCATAATGGTTTCAATGTTCAACTTGTTTGTCACGCATATCCTGATCCTGCTGTCCCTACCTGATGAGTCCAAGCAGCACGAAACCGGTCGTGGGATGTGTGCGCGATGGAAGTGCATGCAAACGAGAATCTTTATTGATACACATTTAATTTGTATTGGTGTCAGTATAACTCGTTTTAACGTGAAGCTAAGGTGAAACACAAAGGACTTGATGTAGTAATCGTTAAAAGTCAGTTACGTGGTGCAACGGATGCGATTCCTTCACAGTCCGGTGTAAAATGAACCAAATAGAACGGAACGGTGAACAACTGGATTCCTGAAAGGAACTGTGTCGCAGCACAAATAGTATTGAACAGAATCCATGATTGAATTTTATATATGGAATTAAAAGGAAGGTCCCAAACGCCATTCATATAGATGAAGGCATGTTCCCAGAGTTCATTGAACGAGAGGACACGATCGAGTCACCGGCATTAACCACTTAGCATGTGCAACCGTGCAATGCAGCGAAGACTGTGCTAAACTGATTTGCAGCGGCAGTCAGCTGCATGTGGAAACATCCTGGAGATTCATTGCCAGTTAGATTTTTAATGTGTAATTTGTACAGAATTCGTTGTGTGAGATGCGGAAATTGATATCATTTTTTCAATAAATAAACCTTCCACAATATATTCATTCTCATAGCTGTCGAGGCCTGAACAACTTGAAAGTATTTTGGCGTACGTCCGGTCACTGACTGTGCGGCACTTTGTTTCGATATTGATTGTGACTTCGTACGCACATGAATACAACCTAGGATTGGATGTGCAATTGTGCTGTACATTTGACACTGTGCTAGATTAATTTGCCACAGATATGGGGTGCATGCGAAATACACTGGAGTCTCGCTAGCATTATTATTTCCTTCTTATATCTGTCTAGGCCTAGGCAACCTAACAGAATGCTAGCCCACATGCAGTCTATGACTGTGCGGTACTGTGCCTGGATCATACCTGTAATTTCATTTATATTTTTATTCACCTAGGAACGTGATACACAGATGTGATGTGATGTGGTCTTAAGGGGATCACGTGTTGCTTTGACAGAAAAGTCATCAGCAAACGGTTTATTCACAACAGCCTCCCTCCATGAGCGTGAGATAGCTTCGAAACGCACAAGGCGACGACTTAATTGTTGCTAGGAATACCGACACAGTGACTGGCAGAAGTTTCACATCGCGTTTAGAAAGCACCGTAAACTAGAAACCCTAATCCGTTACCTGTCAAATTTCCTAAAACAATCACAACAACCTCATCGCTACATGGTATTCATTTCGAACTATTCAGAAAGTAAACTACAAGAAAAATGATTCAAAAACTTGCGATCCTGTGGTGTGCAAAACGGCACGATAAGCGTAACCAAATGACAATTTTCAAGCCGATAACATTAAATATTCCTTAGGGAGTCGTGTCGGTGCTACGTCTTGCTCAAAACACTTGGGACGACAAGGGTTCGATTGAGGGATTTGATTCCATCGCATTCTCGTTGCCCATGATTTCAAACACACACACGCGCGAGCATAATTGTCAGTGCATGTTTACAGGACAGGTGCCTCGTGGACGGTAAAACTCGCGGGGAGAAGTAGACAGTTGGCAGTGAGGAATACAAACACTCTAGTTAACCAAACATAACAAAAGCCGGTCATCACAGAGCGTGAGGCGGACCAGCATCGGCCAGCAACCCGATAGCGTCCCAGGTGAGTGTGGTGATTGCCCAGACAGCCACGAACAAAATCGATAACCGACGGAACAGCAAACGAAACCCCGTTCGGGATTAGCAAACAGTTTTGCTTGTGCGCGCGCGGTCGGGCGGTCGCGCGAGCGGTCGTACGCACGCACACTTGAATTCATCGATCACAATACGCTGTGTACAGGACAAGCGACGAGGAGGAATATGGCTAATATTCGGTCGCAGCAACGAACCGTTTCGTGAGCAAATGGGCAACCAGCGTCATGGCAACCTAAATGTTCGGTAATCGAGTCGCATGCTCGGACTAACTACCGTTGCTATGCAACAGGGTGGGGTCAAATACAGCATCAGGAAACGGAAGGGAGTAAACATGGCGACAGACCTGCTGATGATTAAAATTATACAGCGCACGAAGTAGCCGATAACACTCATTTTAATACAGTGGACTAAGTCCGAGGGATGGAAGGGCGAAACAGCGTTATGGTGCAGCGATTCATCGAGATACTAGAAAAATCCAGCGCCGTTATACATATAATGATGATATCAATGCTGAGCCAGTAATCTCGATGACACGCTGGTATTGGATGCGACAATGCGTCTATCATGTAAATGGGAAGATTGGGAACTTGAAATCGGTGACATCAAAGATACACCCATCATCGTGATGGAAAGCAAACAGAAGGGGCAATTGCTTAGAATAATTATGTACAGAACCTTATATCGCGATGGTTAGTTACAGTTTGAGGACGGTCATGCTGACAACATCTTGCAACGCTTACTTTAGCTCGTGTTGTTAATTGAACAGATAAGGAAAGCTAGTCTGATAATGTATGGCAGTGAAAGCCCTCACCCCGATGTTGCACTAGGGATACACAACACTTGACAGAATGCCAGGTTCTAAGTTCCTTATCCCAGTCTATCTGAGCTTACGCTTCTACAGATTTTTTGGCTTTTCCAGTCCCAATCTCCCATATCTATTTTAGATTAGTGTGATAGTTGCAAGACATCTAGGCATTCGGTAGGTCCCATTGATGTAATGTTGCCCTCGATGATGATGAAAGTTTCAGTGACATATGAGAATTTAAAAAACACATTGAAAAATCAAGTCCACAGCGACGTTTGAGAATTTTAGATGCAAGAGTGCAACGCGAAGTCCATAGCTACTGTTTTAGAGCGAGTGTGCAACATGCGCTTCTGATAGCCGGGATAGATTAGTATGAGGGAAATATGGTGCCCACAAATAAACCACATACAGTTGGGGTCGTCAGTGGCTACCGAAATCTGAAATGACGGCGGAACTATATGATCGATGAGTGAGAGGTGCATGAATATGCACATGTAACCCGTGCTACTCCCCCATCTTGCCACTAGCAATGAGCTGCATGCAACAAAATGTTTCAGTCTCAGAGCAATCATTCATTTCTTTTAGGCCTAGGCTAACTTGACAGTAATTTAACCCACGACTCCGCCTGATACCACTGACATTCGCTAAGCATAGTCCTGGGCAAAGTCAATTTTACGAAATTGGTTCGGCTGAAAGCTTATTCACCAAACAAATGCGTGTGCCACAAATGGATACTAGGAAAATAAACAACATGGACAACAAACAAGGCGATAGAGTGGAAGTTGTGTGCCGTCGGCTACATTAAACTGGACATGAAATGAATAATGGGTGAAGCATTCCAGGCGATTGGCGGTCATGAGCGATAAAAACTGGAAAGGGTTGCAATCGGTGAAGTTTAAGAAAGGAAGATTGCACGCAATGGCCGTGTTAAACCAACGTGTACAATCTTTCATATCAATTATGCCGCGATTAGTAGAAAGTGCGAGCCACGTATAAGGAACCTGATGCAATGACTAGCACAGTAATGAGTATACAATGTTCAAGAGGATGGAGAATTTTGTACAATGAACGTAAACCTCACGGTGTTTGTAGTGGGCGCAAATGTCATGTTTACTTCAAGGTTTTATAAAAGTCAAGACTGCGTGTGTGCTATTTTATTTCTATTTCTCTTGTCATATCTGTCTAGGCCTGGGCAACCCGACAGTATCTTAGCCCACGTGCTGTCTCTGACTGTGCGGCACTTTGCATGGATCAGGCTTGTGCTTTCACATCACATGCAGGGTGTGCCAATCGTGTTGTACTCGTACTGTTCACCTGGCACTGATTTGTTGACTAAGGCTTCTCTGAAAGGTGTTTAACAGTTCAAATCACAGTACAACCTGCTGTCACATGGATTCTAAAGACTGATCCTAAATTGAATCAGTGTGCATCACTGTTATGTAATCACCCGTTTCGAGAGTTCCTGCGGTAGATGATAGCTGATCCCATTACAGAGAATAATACAAGTATCAAGTTCCTCGAAGACGATGTCGTCGGACGCTCTGTACGCAGATATAGCGTGAATCAACTCTGAAAAAAGTTATCGAAGTCGTTCCCGACGCAATACGGGACACCAAACTTTATTACACAGGTGTGCAATCGTACAGCATTTCTGTACCGTGCGGCTAACAGCGTACTGAATTGATTGGCCAACGGTAGTGAGCTGCATGCTGAAACACGCTGGAGTCTCACTACCATTTCTATTTCCCCCTCATATCTGTCTAGGCTTGGGCAACCTGGCAGTATCTTAGCCCACTTGCAGTCTATGACTGTGCGGCACTTTGCCTGAATTAGGATCGTGCTTTTATACCATACTATATGCTCCACCCGAATTACACCAATTTGCAACAATTTCGAACGATTAATTAACACGCACCTAAGCAAAAACAAGTTAGGGTATCGATGAAATTATCACATTACGGTACGTATGAAAGCACAAGCCTGGGTGCAGGAAAAGTTGTTGTTGTTGGCCTCCGTCGGTCGATGTCGACCATGGATGTACATCACAATCGCATGTATTTCATGTTTTGCAGCTTTTTGAATGACTAAACAGTCCGATTCGGGAGGAACAATCTCTCCCACAGCGCTTGCATCGATAGTCAGATCTCTGTTGTATTGCATCAGTTGCTCCCTGGCGGCATGATCTGCGTTCAGCAGCCAAGAGCTGTATCTGCTTCTCCCCGGCTTGCAGACGACGCTTTACACAATGCCTCCAAAGTACCGCATAATCAAAACCTGTCAGATTGCCCGGGCAAATATCAGAAAAGGAAAATGGCAGTGAGACTCTATTGTTCCTGCATACACATACGTACCGTTGTCACATCAATCTAGCAGGATGTTACCTGCTTAGTAACATGCACATCGGTGCAGAGCTCACGGCAACAGAAAAGCACAATCCAGCGAGCGGACATAATCGTTTGTCGGCCTTGATATTGCGAGGTTACATAGCACACTCAAACGGCTGGTAACCGACATTCTGGCACATGTTCGAGGGCAAATAAAAGGTGTTCTACCTTTCTAGTTGTGGAAAATGATCTAGGAAACTAAAAACACATCGAAAACAACCTTTATCTGAAGAGTCTGCAACATACAACAAAATCGTGATAGCCGCGAACAATATTCGAAGCCTAAGAAATGCGTTATCGAACTTCGACAGTGAAAAGAACCTCATTGGCAGCACTCCACGGATGTTGATCCCAAACTCCTCCCAAACATACTAACAAGACTAGTAAAAGGCCTTGGCTTGGAGAGACATAAAGTTTGGTTTACGATGACAACAAGTAGGATGGCCAAAGTGAAGAAGACAAGACAAGACAAGATGTTTACCACAAAGTATGTTACTCCTTCAACCAAATCGACAGCCTCATAAGGTTATTCGGACAAAATGCCGGAATTAAAGCGGAAATCAAAAACAAATTGAAACCACGGTATCTGAACACATGTGCACGATGTGCAATCGCGTAGTACTTCTGTGCTGTGCGGCTAAATCGATTGGCAACCCGTAGTGAGCTGCAGGTTGAAACAAGCTGGAGTTTCACTGCCATTTCTATCTTCTTTCTCATATCTGTCTAGACTTGGGCAACCTGACAGTAGTTTATCCCACGTGCAGTCTACGACTGTGTGGTACTTCGCCTGGATCATGCTTGTGCTTTCATACATACATACGGGTTTCGAAAAAAGAGCAGAGTTATATTTTCGAGCGATGAAAAACAGTCAGATTAAGTGAACTTTGGTAACAGCAACACATCTGTAAATGAGAACTGGAGCGAGACGCGAAACCAGTAGATCGACTCAGACTCACCTTGGCAGATGCATCGCAAGCACCCGAAACAAACGTGCGATTGTCTGGAGCCAGGCTTAAACTCATCACATCGCCGGTGTGTCCCGTGAAATTCGCGATTTGTTGGCCAGTTTCAATGTCCCATAAAGCACTAGAGTGACAAAGGAAGTTTGCGTTTAGGTCAAGGTCAGTGATCATTTGATCAACACGATTAGGAATAGCAATGAAACACGGGTTAGCACAATCGTTTATATAGCAAAAGCACAAGTTGGAGAATCATTTGGAACCTAGATGAAAAGTTCTGACGGAAGCTAGCCAACGAAGGGCGTCTTCGTCGCAGTGCGGAACAATGAGGTAATTTGGGACAATATGTGGTGTGGTAAGTGATGTGACGACGCGCATAGAATGTATGGAAACCACAACAAACGAGCAAAAAGCAGTACAGACATGAGTACTAAGAACACGATGACGTCATCGGTTGGGATTGTTGCTTCATACACAACGGGTATCAACCATATAAAAGCGGTGGCCTCCGCCATTCTGTCAGCACAACATTTGTACTCGTGCAGCAGTGCACCCCGAAAGACGCATAAGACAAATTATCGTGAAAGAAATATTCAAGTAAACGCTTAATCTGGTTTCTGTATATGTTGCACAATCTCAACCACTAGCAAAATTTCATACAGAATATGACTGTAACTCAGTAACGGATTCCGCTAGAGGAATGGGTCGGGTTTCGATTGATGGGTTAATGCCTGAGGGTTTTCAGCGACGGTCAGGCGGAACTAACGATCACAAACACTTAGTATGATGGCATAGAGCCTGGCAAAAAGGGTTGATGGTAAAACTGAACGATCGTTCAACGCATAACGTAAGCCGGATCTACCGTGGCCAAATTGTTTTTGTTCAACATATTTGATGAAACACCTTCAAATCGTACCGTCCAGATAAGAAGCACACAAATGCACTAAAGGGAGGTCCCCACCATTCTAAGGCGTAAAATGGAAACCAACAATAGTTGGGAAAAACACCATGTCCGGCGGCCAAAATCATATTAACTATAGATCTCCGCGCCCGAGAAAACGGAAATAATCACTAGCCAGAGAAGAAACGAGAAAAACCGTTCATCCCCCTCATATCTGTCTAGGTCTGGGCAACCTGACAGTATCTCAGCCCACGCGCAGTCTCTGACTGTGCGGCACTTTGCCTAGATCAGACTTGTGCTTTCATACATACTTATAACGGACCCGGCGTCGGGTAATAGGTACGATATATCTTCATTTGATATAAACCTGCAAGCGAATAGAGAGCATCTAGGATGAACCATCAGAAAAAGACCCGAAAGTATACGACAAACATACCAGGCGCACCGAGAGCAGATTTTGTGGTGTACTACTAATCACGCGTTTACCAACAAACTGGCCGAAACTGAACAAATGATTTATGGGAGGTGAATCTTGGGGGCGAACGTAATGTCCAAAAAGTGGAGCACAAAATGCAACTGTGGAAATAGATCGAATTTCTGTCAATTCAACTGATTCAATTTCGCGCAACAAATCGCAAAAGCACCCGAAAGGCGAGGATGATAACAGGATTATCATGTCAATGCACGAAGCGGAAGCACAACTTACCAGGTGACATCACCAGAACTGGTGACAATCTGACTATCGTCGATGAATCGGCAACAGGAAAGATAGCCTGTGTGGCCAGGGAGTTCACGGCTTACACGCACATTTCCTTCACGCGTTTTCAAGTTGTAGATGGAGCAAATGTTGTCCAGTCCACCGCATGCGACATAATTGCCAGAAGGGGCGTAGGCGCAAGTCATGACCCAGCTGCTTCGCAAAGGGATCGCGTGAACCTGGGAACATTACGGTGGCAGGATAGAGTATACTGAGAATACGATGAACGAAAAGTACTCATGTTGAAGACAGTAACAAAAAGTAGATATTTTGGAAGCTTTTAACATTGTCGTCGATTGGATGGGATTGTTGATTAGTAACAAGCAAATGGAACACCAAAACTAAAGATCTAGCAATCACAGTAGCCGCGCATCCAGATCGAGAAGGATAAATACACGTGGCAAAAATCCAGTTTAAGGTTCAGTAATATATTGTAAAATGTTTGAGACCGATCAGGGAACCAAAGTCATGAATCAGAATGTTAGAACTGAATCATTTAAAGCGTAATTTATTGGTAACGTTTCGATTCTGACAAAAAACCTTCGTCAGACCAAGGGTGTCAGTATGAACAGAGATCGGGTTTTAATTGCATTCACCAGGTCAACATGGCGAGCGCCGTTCTTAGCCAAGTGAATACAACTGAAACCCTATTACTATTGGGCACGGATGTGCAATCGTGCAGTACTTAAGTGCTATGCGGCCAACACTGTGCTAAATTAATTGGTCACCGGTAGTGAGCTCAATGCTGAAACACGCTGAAATCTCACTAACATTTGTTTTCTTTCTCATAACTGTCTAGGCCTGGGCCTGACAGTATCTTAGCCCACGTGCAGTCTCTCACTGTGCGGCACTTTGCCTGGATCAGGCTTTTGCTTTCATACCATCATACCATACAATTGGTATTGACACCCTCGGTCAGACGAAGTTTCTGTTTCAGAAGCGAAACTTTAGTAATAACCTGATCTAACCGATACATTACAAACTTAATGTTTTCGAATTGTTCCCATCTCAATATAATTGTTCGTATATCAAGAAAAGTGAGGGGAGTTTCAGCCCAAGTTAAGAGAAGCAGGAACCAAGAATAGCGTGTTTGTTAAATTAAAGTTTACTTGAGTAAGGAAAATGACACATGGTGCACAACCAGGACACGTTAAAATTCTAGAAAGATGGGGGGAAGGGCGTGACCTAAAATGCTAAACAATCTGTAAAAGATTAGGCACACACACGCACACTTTCGGTTGAGATGCCCACAAGTGAAATAAAACATGCATTCAACAAAGTTTTAAAGTTAAGCAAGTGACTCGCCGATATTAGCTGAGGTCAAGTTTAACATCTTGGTAGTAACAAATTGACGACTAACCTTGTTGGTAGTGTAACCATCCCAAACGATTAATTTCCCGTCTTGCGACGCTGATACAAGATTTCGCGAATCCGTACTCCAGTGCATGGCGTAGATTTTGGCCAAATGTCCTCGCAAAGTTCGACGAGTTCTCATTTGAATTCGCCCGACCGGCTCTACACTGGCAGATGCTTGAGCTAAAGTGGTATCAGCAGCTGCTTTGCGGGCCTCCTACAAAAGTCACAGCGTGATGTTGGCTTAGAATCAGTGAGTGCAGTGTAATAGAACGATAATGGGAAATCACCAAAACAGTCAGAGTGAATAAGGGGGTAAACACATTGAGGATTTGATGGAAAATGCGTAGACACATCACTAACTAACACATAGAATGACCATAGTGACAAGGTAATAATAAAAATCATTAAAATCGTCTATGATGTCTAACTCGGGAAGACCTAGGCAGTGTTTCAGTGCTCAAGTTGTGATGAATGGCACTGACCCTGAACGTGAACGCAAGGTGCGATTGAGTAAAAAAACATTCTCAGGCTATATTTTGGATGGTCTATGTTGTGGTTAATTGTTGGCTTTATCAGCTTTCATAAAGTGCACGGTTCAGTGAATTACGGAATTAAATTTGCTCACACTGTGTTTTACGCTTTCATAAAACTAGATATAGTTTAAGCATCCACATTTGCACAGTATTCCATTGCTTTGCTACTGGTAGTAAGCTGCATGCATAAACACACTGGAGTCTCACGGTCATTTCTATTTTCCCTCTCATATCTGTCTAGACCTAGGCAAGCTGACAGTATCTCAGCCCACGTGCAGTCTATGGCTGTGCGGCAATTCGCCTGGATCAGGCTTATGATTTCATAAATCCATCACATACCGCCAGCGGCCGGTTTCGTGTTGTTTGCACTCACAGTAAGATCAACATCCGAAACGGTGAACAAAACTTGTACTGCTGCATAGGATTGGCAGTTATGCTCGATCACATAAACCCACAATGCACGAGTGAATGCGGTAAAACGGATGGGTTTCATCAAAATAGCTGCAGTTGCCCGCTTTCTCATCACACACGCCGCATGAACGCTTCCGTGCTACTTGCACTTATCATCAAGAGACGAGGTCCCGATACATCAGATGTACCTGTGTTAGCTCTGCAATAGATTACATAGCTATTCAAGGACCCTTTCCAGTCTATCGTGGTTGAGTAGATACGATCGATATGATATCAACTTTCCATCGGGAAAGCTCGGGAACCTTCCAGACCGCGCGAAAATACAAACAATAACTATTTACCCAAGTCTATATAAACGTTTAAGATATTTCCAATTGCTGTGCATTCCCGTCACTTTCTTCTTATGAAACCTAATTCGTGTTGATTATAATCCACGGTTCCCACAACCATCAAGCAATGCTTTGGCGAACCGATATCACGTCAATATTGAAAAATAAATGCTACCACCATTGGATAACGATTGCATTGAAATAACAAAGTCAATCAAATGACTCCACTTCGAAACACCTACATTGTATGAATGATTACGCGCAGTTTAACGTCAGAATAACCATTATATTCGAAGACAGCGTTACATCGATGCTAAAGTGCTTACAACGATTGCAAAAAATATAATACCCGGTAGACGGAAGTATGTATGTATGAAATCACAAGCCTGATCCAAGCAAAGTCATCGACAGCACGCGGGCTAACATACTGTCAGGTCAATAAGGCCTAGACAGATAATAAATGGTACAGTGACTCCAGTGTTTCCGCAGGTAGCTCAGTAACTCCAACAAACCAATTAATCACGGTATTCGCTGCGTAGTGCACAAAAGCGACGTGATCGCACATTCGTGCGTCACGCTCAAATAGGCCAGAGCAAGTATATTCACAATAGAACCACCTTCGAGCACATGTGCATGATCAGTCATAGCCGATCCTTTGTCAAATGTATTTGGCAAGGAAAACCTTATTTCGAAAAGGCGAAAGCAACATAAGATGTAACGATCAAAACAAACTAAATAATCATATCGCAAGACTAAGAAACCAACACACAAATTGGGGATTTCGTGAAAGTATTGTTAGATTGCGTGGGTTGAAAAACATGGCAGGCATTTCAATGAATAATACAGTTCGGTTTCTTATCGACATAATGATAAACGCAAAGGAAGAGTTTAACTTCAAAAAGGGTAGTTCACGGTTGGATGAGTTGCGGTTGTCGAGGTTGAACACTGGTTTGGTCAAGCGAGAAACATCAGTGAATCGCAAACCATAACAAAACTGAATACGGATAAACTTAAGTCAGGGCAAGGATCGTCATTATTGAAGGCAGATACTCGACATTCAGGCGACAGATTCTTAGTAACGTAGCTACTTAACGTCCGATAAGAAGGCATGTCCAGATATCTATCACTATTTACTGCATTAAAATATTTCACGAAACCATAAAAGCAGAACCCCAACCATGCTATTCGTAGTCCGGCATGTTACGCTGTTCCATGCAACCCGAAAGTAGTGTGTATGCAATTGTACAATACATAAGATATTTCGCTGCTCAACAGAATACAACGCAGTCTCGTCACACTATCTCTTTCTTACAAAAAACATACAGCTAATTTGTAATATATATTTCGAAACCAAACCTTAAGCGAAAGAAACCGGGAAAATCTGGAAGATCAATCAATTCAAGACCAACAAGAAACTGAAGCCATGAAGCACTGGACATCAGAAAGTTAGTGAGGCCCAGTGTTGCAGTATTTCGGTAGTGCGCATGTTGTTGGCCTCATTCGGTCGATGTAGACCATGGATGTACATCACAATCGGATGATTTTTTCGTGTTCCACAGCTTTTCGAATGAGTAAACAGTACGATTCGGGAGGAATATTTTCTCCCACAGCGCTCGCAAAGCTAGACAGTACTTGGTCGATCGGCGTCGGTTGCATGCCGGCGGCGCGATCTGTGTTCAGCAGCCATGACCTGTATCTGATCTTCACCAGCTTGCAGACGGCGCTCTACACAATACCCCCAAAGTGAGCGGTCAAGAGCAAGTTCTTGCCAACTTGCGGGATCAATGATAAGAACTTTCATACCTATTTTACGCATGTAACATCGTGTTAAATTGATATGCCACCGGCAGTGAGCTGCATGCAGAAACACACTAGAGTTTCACCACTATTTTCTCATTTTCTCTTAGATCAGTCTAACCTGCGCAAACTGACCTTAACCGATGCGCCGCATCACGTTGTGCGTAACTTTACCTTGGATACAGGGTTCTGATTTCATACAGCCATACTGATATTATAAGAAAGCATTTCGACCATTAATTTTAAAGAAAAAGCCTTACCCGTATCATGTTCTTAAGCTGCTCGCTTTCTTGCCTGAGTTGATCCAACTCGCTCATTGTGAAACTAAAATGACAGGGATAAAAATGAAACACGAGCTTTTATAGGTTTCTATGTATGCTTGAGGTAACGTTTTAAATGTTTCGATGAAGATGACTAGGGTGTGTGACAAAACAATAGTCAAGAAAAACGCAAAAATAGTGATATATTAATGAATTGTTATTAGAATAAGAACCCAAGGGCATGCGATAATAATGCCTAGAAAACGAAAGATCGTCGAAAGAGTAGATTTTAAATGAAAACCTAAATTCGATGAATTAGCCAGCGTTGCTTACGAGAAAAGCGAGAAAGTTATTTTGGGAAGCCAACAAGATATTATCACGAAGCATACAAGCTATGCATATAGTACCATACAGTATCTTAGCCCACATGCAGTCTTTGATTGTGCGGCACTTTGCCTCGATCGGGTTTGTGATTTCATACATACATACATACATACATACATGCTATGGTATGAAAGCACAAGCCTGATCCCGGCAGTGCCGTACAGCCAGACTGCACGTGGGCTAAGATACTGTCAGTGTCTGAGGGTGTGGTGGGTTTTCGCCTGGCAAGCGTTCTCCCTATAAAAAGCCACAAAAATCCAATGATGACAACACGACGCGGCGGATGTGACCCGCCGCTCCAAAAGTCACTGCCCCTTGTCCTATCCAAGGAGATTGTATGGTGCACAGGCAAAAACTGAAGTCCTATCAACGGGGTTATCGGGCTCCGAACTGGAAATTCCAAGGAAAGAGCGTATGAACCGCTTCGTCGGTCACCGGCCACCGATAGGTGCGAACCTCTCTCGCTCCACTGCCTTGTGGGTAAAGGCTCGGGGTGGGACCCCCTAAACGAAATCTCCCCTACTTCGGTGTAGGCAACCGGGTAGTATCATGCCTACGTTCAACGATGCCGATGACAACGCTTTGTACCCCCCTTCTCGCTTTGTACATCTCATTGTTTATGTTGAACGGCACTATATCTGTATCAGATTGTGCAAATATAATATAATATAAAGATACTGTCAGATTGCCCAGACCTAGACAGATATAAAGAAGAAAAAAGAAAAGGAAACGGTAGTGAGACGCCAGCCTGTTTCAGCATGCAGCTCACTACCTGTGGCCAATCAATTTAGAACGGTGTTAGCCGCACAGCACAAAGTACCGCACGATTGCACATAATGGAATATTGCTAAATTTCACGATCCAGCTGGTGTGTGGAGCAAAATAAAATCATAAAATCTGAATGAAAATGGATTAGGGAGTTGCGAAAAGATCAGGATTAACTTGCGCCGAATCAAAACAACCTACGGTCATCCAGTTTAGAATGGGTATAGAAATATTGGGCACAGGGCATGCCTAAACTCACTCAACAAAGTTGCTGCTTGTTTTGCCATCGTTTTACCAGTGTTGTTTTCAGGTAATTCGAATGGAAAACGCATATAGCTCGGAAAATGTTAACGGTGGCAGACAGACACAAAACAATTGTACAGATAATTCACATTCGGCCGGTTTACTATCCGAACTGTAAGAACCACCACCAATCAATGTAAAACCTTCGAGATGAACAACATTCCATACAGCATTGAAGGGCTTAATTCTTACTAAATTACATGTACAATTTGCGAGTTTGTACGGTATGGGGCTGAAGGGTCTCAAATATTAGGAGCTAGAGATTTGTTAAAACGAAATGTTGCACGACATCAACAAGTCAAAACTTTTAGTCTCAACACAATGAAGCACATGTCGGGAGCCAGACAAAGCGTAGAGCAACGTAAAATAAGAAAAGCAGATAATCAAATGAGCGAAAATAAATTGGGCTAGCAAAACATGCAATGCATGTAAAAAGCAGCTTGTTTTTTTATAGTTACAGTACATGTAATTTTGTATTTTTATCTTAAAGATACGATATAGTGACATGGGATAAATCATTATTATACATATAGATTAAATTAGCACTCGTGACTACGGTTTGTAGCCACAGCGCAGCCAATCATCAGGCGAATCGTTGGGACCCAGCGCGGCCAAACTATGATGTTCCGCTGAGCCTTTAATCCCAGTGTTATAAGCCATTGACTAGCTAAACGGTTGTTTCTAGCCTCACATTTAGTATGGAGTGAGACATTGCGTCATCGACACAAATGACGAAGGCTAGCAAACGCTAAACCGGTTTTGCGTACACATAGTGAGATCCTGTCCTCAACACAACCGTCAGCAGAGATACAACTACTATGGTAAATAATAAACAATCGACCAGGTTCAGACTCACAAAACAGTGAGATTTAGAAGATAGACGATCCAGTTTTGGGTAACGTTAAACAGAAAGAACATACCACGCCTTGAAGCTTTGAATGCCAGGCGGTCTATGGCTCGTTGTATATAATGAGGGTAATCTCTTAGAGACGCAAGGTCATCCGCATACAGTAGATCGGTAGAAATTTAACTTCAGCACTTAGATAAACTAAAGCCATACTTCGGCTTGAAAAATTAAAAAAATGAATGGCAGCCTTGTCGCACACCGATGGAAATTCTGAAGAATGACAACTGGATCTTTATCAAGCTTTGAATGTGTATAATAGAGCTGAGGTTTGCCTTAACAGAATAAATAAAAGGACCAAATGAGAGCAACATTATTAGAGATTCAAAGGCGCAACAAAAGAATGATTATAAACAACGATTTCATAAGGCCACCCAAGCTACTCAGTTGCGTCAAAATCCACATGAAACAATACTGGTAGAGTAAGTATGCCCACATGGGAAAGAATACTCAAGAGTGGAAAAAATTTACCGAATATAAAACTTACTTGTAAACAGCCGAAGAAAAATATTAAATGAGTGGCTCAGCAAATAGACATCAGCCGGTCACTGGGTTGGGTATAATAAAAACGAAGCAGAATTTAGTAAACAAGAAAAAGTCAATGTGAAACATCAGAACATGAAAATGCAATTTTTATTTAATAAAATCACTAGATTTAAAACCCGATTTTTGACAAAATAATGTAGTTTATTGAGGGTGCACGGATGTGCAATCGTGCAGCATTTATGTGCTGTGCGGCTAACATCGTGCTAAATTGACTGGCTAACGGTAGTGAGCTGCATGCGAGTACATGCTGGAGTCTCACTACCATTTCTATTTCCCCTATCTTTCTAGGCCTGGGCAACCTGACAGTATCTTAGCCCACGTGCAGCCTCTGACTGTGCGGCACTTTGCCTGGATCAGGCTTGTTTTCATACCATAGTGTATTGAGGATCCATACCGATTTGTAGAGCTCTGGCATTGATAACGTAGGAGGCGTACACTGACTTGAAGAAATGTCGAGAACGCGAACGAAAGTTAGATTGAATCAACGCTTGTTAACAAATTAAGCGGTAGTAACACGAAAACCATCATGTTTTTTAAAAAGGAGCATTTTACTTAAATCAATTTGGTAATATACAATAATAATCAAACATTCAAAGATGACTGACGACAAGCACTGGAGATAATAATTCCAAGGAACAAAGAAATCAGATTGTGCCGGACACTGAAAGGGAGATCAAGTGCTCGCCAGCTATAAACAATTAACTCAGTGACTTATAGTCTGTCTGAGAAAGTACAGATCTTAAAACGCTTATAATGAAATGAGATACTATAAAATTGCCTAAAACTGAACAAAGATGCGAGTGGATTTAATTGGTATGGATGAATGTATGAAATCACAAGCACGATCCAAGCAAATTGCCACATTCAGAAACTGCACGTTGGCTCAGATTCTGTCAGGTTGCCCAGGAATGTAATTGGTAGCAAGATTGCAGTGAGTTTAGTTTACAGCTCCCCTTCTGAAGCAGGTTCTTCGTTTGATCGATCTCAGGCTATTTACATCGACGTTGTTCAGTGTCAAATAAATGATTGATGTTGCAAATGCAATTACGATTTGAATGATATGAATCGAATACTTTGTATGACGGATACAAAATATATTAATAAAATGTAAAGAGTCAAACTTCAATGCTAGGCAATCATGCTTTGTATTTAGTAGATATTAAACACGCAAAACCAAACAATAAATTTTAGACAGTCAATTTTCATCATTTAGTTTGTCTCCTGACCTCTTTGTCATGATCATAAGGCAGAAACGGAGAAGGAAGCAATCAACAAAACCGGTGGTTATTACAATTGACTGATTGATTTGTTTTCAAAGTCAAGCTCAGTTATATAGATTTAGGTGACAACGTTATCTGCACTTAAATATCGATTACGTGCATTTGACATACAGTCAGATCAGTCAATCTTATTGGTTGCGGCTGTATTGTGAAAACGGATCAAGAAGCTCATAGCTCGGACCCATTCCGTGCAGACTATGATGTGCTATGATTATGATATGCACAATAAATAAAGGAAAACATGCAGTTGAAAAACATAATTAGAAAATTTGCATTTTTTCTCTATTTTGGAGTGACAATTTTATCAACTTCATGGTGATAAGAAATCAATATAAGTTTTACACTACACTGTTTTGTTAACATCGCTGCCTGTGCGTCATGTTGTGAAGTTCCACCTTCCTCGTTCATCCACATCCATTTAAATATATTTCTCTAAACATGGACGTCAAAACTACTCGCTGTTAATAAAAACAAGCAAAAAAGTAGAGTGTGGTGGGGCTCAAATTTTGTACACCTCCCCTTAAGCAGCTCCGGTTGTCAAGTCAACACCACTATGGATTTTCTGTAATACTTCTCAGGATTTATGTTTTGTTCTCAGTGTTGTGTAAGTCATTATATCTAACCTTATATATGGTATGAACGCACAAGCCTGATCCAGGCAAAGTGCCGCACAGTCAGAGACTGCACGTGGGCTAAGATACTGTCAGGTTGCCCAGGCCTAGACAGATATATCTAACCTTGGTAATCGTGCATGAAGTAAAAGTTCGAAAACAGATTGCCTAATTTCTATGAGTGAACTTTCCTAATGTTCTTACGTATAGTACATCCATTGTTGACCTGATATCAATGTCTTCATTTGAGACCTCATTTAAATTAGAACTATTCTAAAAGCATTTGAAACCAGTTAAACTTTCGTATTTGTAGCAAGATGGTAAAATTGTGATCTATTAAGCTTTTGACAACTTCGTGAATACAGTGGACTGGGCAACCTGACAGTATCTTAGCCCACGTGCAGTCTCTGACTGTGCGGCACTTTGCCAGGATCAGGCTTGTGCTTTCATACCATACAGTGGCGTCAGCGAATATTGAATTTTTAAACAACTAAGATTAATCACTCCCAAATAGAGGTTGCTTCATACGGATTTGAAACCTTATCAATGAGGTACGTCAACACATGCCTAATTATAAAAGGAATGGCTTATAAAAGTTATGGTTTTATGAGTGCGTTCGAAAAATGCGTACAACTGTGGTTAAACAATTCCGAGTATTTGCGATTAGGATGATATTGAAGTATTTTTTGTGCACTAGATTTAGATAACACAGTTGCCTCTCCACCAACACGTTTTGTAACTAATACAGATGTATTGCAGCTTTTGTAAGATAGATGAGATTTATGATCTAGAAACTGGTAGAAAGCACAATATTAACTATCAACGGCCTCATTGTTGACCCTCAAACAGGCGTAGTATATTAAAATATTCAATGCAAACTTCGCGATTTCATGCTATGTTGACACTGTAGAGGCTCGTCAACCCAAAAAGTTCATTGAATGCGACAAGTTCTACCTAAGAAATCCTTGCTAAATTTATGGATAAACTGGATAAGAGATCTGATATTTCAAACACAGAAATGATAAAACGAATATCTGAAGTAAACTCGCACGTTAATGCTGAAAACATACTGATTGATAGAAAAATCCAAAAATCTCAGCGTTGAGTGTCAGATACAGCATCGAAAATTTTATCGTTCAATAATGACAGTATCTAGGCCACATACATTCTATGACTGCGTGGCACTTGGCACGGATCCGGGCTTGTATTTCCATGCAGTAAAACTTACTAAGCGGCTATCATGTGGCATATTTTAAAACAAGTCAAAAATGTACGGTCACACATAGCAATTTGTCTATTCGTATGACGGTTTATAATTTTTATCCCGCAAATCATTTAGTTTGATGATGAATAAATAAATCAACTTTCAACCACCATTTAAAACACAAAATAAATATGTTTACGAGTGTAAAGTTATACGGTATCGATGATTGACAGAGCGGATTACTAGGAACAGCGGCATTAAACGTGGGATGTATATATTTGAGTTTGACTGAAAATTTCGATTGGTTTTATTTATCACGTTATGAGTAGCAAACCGTATGGTGTGATGTTTTGTGGATCGGAATCACAATCAAACATTAGGACATTACAGAACATAATTTCCGTGCGGCCACTTTGGAATTTATGAAAGCATACTACAAAAATGAACGTAGTCACAAAGGGGTAATTGTAAATAATTTCCTGTAAAGCACACAAATTCGCCAAAATACTCAGTTATTTTCATTTTAAATTTACCTAGTGATTTACTGAGCAGGACATTGTGTGGTAGAGATTTCAACAAATTGATGAGGTGTCACTCAAACATATTTATACATGCATTGCCAAACACACGTGTAAACTTACACAAAAGTCTTCAGGCAGTGACTCTATGGTTACGAATAAGAAGTGTAAACTAGGCAAACTATCCAGAACACTGTGATTAAATTAATTCGTATGAATACGGTAGGCTGCAGCACGTAATACCAGTGCTACGCTTCTATAATACTTTTGATGGCAGAAATCTTGCAACAGAAAATTTGGGTGTATATAACTACAATAATTTAGCCTGACGATCCGTGAGTTATATACTATATTCTGAAGTAACGCTCGTTTCCCAAGCTCTACAAATAATAGATTATGCAAACAAATAAAGATATCAATATTATTCGAATAGACGAACTTTAATTAAAGGTTGAATATTAACTCACCAGATAAAATAAAAATATAATATTCCCAACAACAAGTGTAAATTATCCGAATGACAAACACGAAGAATAACACGCGAAATTCGTATTGCGCGGTTTGGCGAAGAACCGCGTTCAGAATCAATCGTTATATAGAAAAATATTTTGTAGGACATGTCATCTTATTACAGTTTTGAGAAAACGTTTAGTCAATTTATATTTTTACACAAACAAGCACACTTCGCATTCCACGGATAACATGTTTTTAGGTAGATATAATAAATATAAATATCAGTTTAGTTCAATTCAATTTGCATTAGAGAATAAATGGCTAACGAACCTATCGAGCGTCCGGAATTTCATTAGGAAAAGCTGCAGAGAAGCACTCACCATCGCCAGAACTTTTTTCTTTTTGCCCGTTTGAATTCTTCGACTTTATCTCGCGCTGTATTTTCAACTTGGTTGGATTTCGCAGGTTTGTAGCGAACTGCATTCATTTTATTCATATTCATAGATTTATTATTAGATTATATGCAGGTAAAAAGCTATGCTTTACAAGACCCACAAAAATGTACATCAGGTCGGATGGCAAAAAATATCAAAATATTGTTAGATTATTGTCAAACATAAAAAACATACTTTTCCATGTGGATATCTAGTGATTTTTTGAAAACTTCAAAAGTTATGGTGTTTTCATCATGGTATATTTTATTACATTAATCCTACATATTTTGTCATTTGTTTTGTTATAATGAACCATGTAAAATATGTACACAATTTGAATATACGATTCACGCCGCGCTCGTGTTCTGCTTTGGGACAAGTCTATCGTCTGATTGTTTGGGATCTGTATGCCGTGTTACGTTGAGAACTGTGTTCCGGTTTATTGCGTTCAATAACCATAGACGTACTTTGTTAGTGGTGAAATCTCCGTTGGATTAACCGCTACAAATTGGTGAGCCCAAAATTGAATTACTTTTTCACGCATTCCCGTTTACGCATTTGGCTTTCTCATTTTGCGCACTATTTTCATCAACATGAAGTCTGACAGTGAATCCACTGACGTCGCAGAGGAGAAAATATGCCATTTTACATTACCCACTTTTGATATGAGTGATCCTCGTTTATGGTTTGCACAAATTGAAGCGCTATTCGAATCATATCGCGTCACGACGCAACGAACACAGTACAATCGTGTTGTTGGCATGCTCCCGCCTTCAGTTGCCAAGGAAGTTGCTGATCTGATTTACACCCGTCCGTCCATCAATCCTTACGATGTCCTGAAATCAACTGTGATTTCCCGCATTGGCTCGACTGACGAACAAAACTTACGCAAGCTACTTTCTGGCGCCGAACTTGGTGACCGTTCCCCTTCCCAACATTTGCGGCACCTCAAGCAATTGCAGGGCGGTCAACAAATTAACGACAGTGTATTGCGACAAATATGGCTGCAGAGCCTCTCCCAAGAAATCCGTAAAGTGCTGACCGTCATGGATGATACCACCAGCCTAGACCGACTCGCCAAGGTTGCAGATGAAGTTCATCACATTGCACACAATGTGTCCATCTCCAGTGTATCCCCAAACCCCACACCTAATTTTCCTAATTCCCTTGAGAAAGAACTTTCTGACCTGAAATCCCAGTTCAACGAATTCTCCTTGCACATCCAAAACCTTTCTCGTGCCCGGAGTACCTCTCGTGGGAGATCTTCTCAGCGGTTTAAAAGCAGATCCAACAGTCGCTCAAATGGACCTACGATTTGTTACTACCACCGTCGATTTGGCGCGAAGGCTATTCACTGCACGTCGCCATGTACTTTTACCACTGATACCGAAAACCAGGGAAACTTCGTCGCCAGGCAGTAGACACGGCGTCTCTGTCTGGCAATACCACTAGCCGTCTACTCCACGTCAGCGATGGTTCAACCAGTATGCGTTTTCTGATCGACACTGGTGCGGAAGTCAGCGTTATCCCACCCACAAAATCAGACCGCAAGAACCAAGCCCCCCTGACTCTCCGAGCGGCGAATGGTACCCGAATTTCCACTTACGGTAAGCGTTCCATTTCTGTAGATCTAGGTCTACGACGCAATTTTAAGTGGATTTTCATTGTGGCGGATGTAAAAGTGCCAATTTTGGGTGCAGACTTCCTTTCTAATTTTAATCTTTCTGTTGATTTGGCTAATCGTAAGCTCATTGACAATTTAACAAAGCTTAATACATTAGGAGTTTTCTGTAATTCACCCATACAAACAATTCGTGTGCTTATCCCAGACACATCCTCTACATACAGTTCCCTCGTGACAGAATTTTCTGATATTTTTAAACCTTCATCCTCTACTACTCCTGTCAAACACGATGTCAAACACCATATTTTGACCCGCGGTCCGCCCATTTTTAACAAACCTCGCAGATTGGCTCCCAAAAAGCTTGAAGTTGCCAAATTGGAATTCGAGCACATGTTGGAGCTTGGTATCATTCGACCCTCTCATTCTCCCTGGGCTACCCCTCTGCACATGGTTGAAAAGAACAAAGCAGACGCCTGGCGTCCATGTGGTGATTATCGTGCCCTAAATCGAGTGACTGTCCCTGATCGTTATCCTATCCCTCACATACACGATTTTGCCCTATCCCTTAACGGCAAATCCGTTTTTTCCAAGTTGGATCTAGTTCGTGCCTATCATCAGATACCCGTCGCTGAAGAAGACATCCCAAAGACCGCAATCACTACTCCATTCGGTTTGTTTGAATTTCTAAAAATGCCATTTGGCCTACGAAATGCTGCTCAAACATTCCAGAGATTCATGGATCAGGTTTTTCAAGGTTTGTCTTTTGTTCATGTGTACATTGATGATGTTCTTATCGCCAGTTCCACTCCTACAGAACACGTTGAACACCTGCGTACAGTTTTTCAGCGTTTGTCACATTACGGCATTATTGCCAATCCTGACAAATGTTTGTTTGGAGTTGCTTCCTTGGAAATCCTCGGTCATTTTGTCGACAGCTCTGGTATCAAACCTGTGCCACAAAAAGTATCTGCCATCAGTGAGTATCCCTGTCCAACTTCCCTTCGTCAGTTGAGACGTTTTCTCGGTCTTGTGAACTATTATAGGCGGTTCATTCCACATTGTGCCGCTGTATCACAGCCAATGACAGATCTACTACGCGGAAAGGAGCGCGATTTTAAGATGAATGACAACGCCATCAAGTCGTTCGAATGTTTAAAATCTGCCTTGAACGCAGCTACTTCACTGACGTACATGTCTACGTGTTCCAATGCGGAGTTATCACTCGCCACAGACGCCTCTCAAGAAGCAGTCGGTGCAGTCCTTCAACAAGAAGTCGACGGTATCACCAAACCACTTGCTTTCTTTTCCCGACGTCTCCAACCAGCTCAGACACGATATAGTACGTTTGGTCGTGAATTGTTGGCCATCTATTATGCAATACGTCATTTTCGCCATTTGCTAGAAGGTCGCAATTTCACTGTTTGGACCGATCACAAGCCCTTAACATTTGCCCTTGCTGCTGCTTCAGATAAATATTCACCTCGTGAGATCCGACATTTGGACTTTATTTCCCAATTCACAAGTGATATTAAATATTTGTCTGGCCCGTCCAATACTGTTGCTGATGCATTTTCCCGTATGGAAATTTCTGCAGTCCGTCATTCCCCCTTGGATCTACAGCAGCTAGCCCTTGCTCAACAGAACGACCCGGAACTCCAACAGTACGACACATCATCATTTTCTCGTGTTCGACAAATTCCTGTGCCCAATTCAAACTTGCATATATTGTGTGATTTTTCTACTACCCAACCCCGTCCTTTGGTTCCCGCTTCCTTCAGACGAATTGTTTTTGATCAAATCCACGGTCTATCTCATCCCGGTATCCGCGCTACTCGCAAACTTATCAGCGAGCGTTTTATCTGGCCGAGTATGCATAAAGACATTCAATCATGGACTAAATCTTGCATCCAGTGTCAACGCAGCAAAGTACAGCGTCATACCATCAGCGCCCCTGGATTATTTCCTCTACCGCGCGAACGTTTCCAACATGTCCACATCGATCTGGTAGGTCCCATGGCTATATCCAATGGTTTTACATACATTCTCACTTGTATTGATCGTTTCACCCGTTGGCCCATAGCTGTTCCTATTCCTGACATTAGTGCGGAAACGGTGGCGAAAACTTTCCTGCAAAGCTGGATTAGCAACTTTGGTGTTCCATCAACCATAACCACTGACCGTGGATCCCAATTTCATTCGACCCTGTTTCGTGAGTTAAATAACCTTCTTGGTACGAACCACATTCGAACTACAGCATATCATCCCTGTGCTAATGGTCTGGTGGAAAGATTTCATCGCCAGTTGAAGGCTGCGTTGATGTCTCATGGAAATACAGAGTATTGGGCAGAGCATTTGCCATTAATTCTTCTCGGTATCCGTACGTCTGTGAAAGAAGATCTTGGTTGTTCTGCGGCTGAGTTACTTTATGGCATGACACTTCGTCTCCCAGGTGAGTTGATCGCATCACCGACGTTCCAATTGACGTTAGCATTCCTCATTACGTCAATCGTTTACGAACATTCATGCGTCAATTACGCGTAACTCCTACCCGTTCCAATACCCGTCCTTTTTACCTTCCTGCCGATTTGCGAACATGTGATTTTGTTTTTGTTAGAACGGATCAGGTTCGTAGACCTCTTCAACCTCCCTACACTGGCCCTTTCAAAGTAATCAGCAGACATGCAAAGTATTTTGTCATCGACAAGAATGGTGAGCACGACACCGTCAGCATTGATCGTCTCAAAGTCGCCTATGTTGAGTCTGTTGTCTCTTCCGAACATGACGTTGTTCCCACCACGATTGAAAGCACTGCTGAGACTGTAGTTATTCCATCCCCACCCAGTCCCTCAAATCCAAGTGAACATTCATCACAGTCCACACAGTCTACCCAACCATGTATATACTCACCCCCCATCCGTCCCCGAACTCGTTCCGGTCGTACCGTCAGGTGGCCCGCAAATCTTGCAGACTATGCGGATTAACTTTTCGTTTCGAGCGTTTCACTCTCTTCTAACGCTCTAGGGAGGGAGTATTATGGTGTTTTCATCATGGTATATTTTATTACATTAATCCTACATATTTTGTCATTTGTTTTGTTATAATGAACCATGTAAAATATGTACACAATTTGAATATACGATTCACGCCGCGCTCGTGTTCTGCTTTGGGACAAGTCTATCGTCTGATTGTTTGGGATCTGTATGCCGTGTTACGTTGAGAACTGTGTTCCGGTTTATTGCGTTCAATAACCATAGACGTACTTTGTTAGTGGTGAAATCTCCGTTGGATTAACCGCTACAAAGTTCCAGATTGTACCACATGATTATTCCTTTTTCGGCCATGTACACTTCATTTGTATCAATGCTTGTACAATACACTTTTTGGCGGTTAATACAATTTTCCAACTCGGACTTTGTCTTCTCCCGTGGTTGCGAAGTCTGTGTGCTCCACTTTGTGCTGGAACTGTGATTAACGGAATCTACAACAATTTAGCGCTTTCTGCACCTTGGATTCCATTTATTGTCTTTCTTGTGTGGATTACTTCGCTATCGTTGGACGCTACGAATCTTTATTTGGACATTTGCTCTCTTTGTCTTTCAGTGAGTTCTTTCCATTTTTGCCATTTTTGTGTGACTTATATTTTCGGTCCACTACATAATTGGTGAGCCCGACTACCACATAATTGGTGAGCCCTTCGAACCGCAATTTTTTTCATTTACGATAAATTCGTATTTGTAAATTTTTGGCTTATTTTTTTGAAATACTCACTTAACACCCAACCATAAGCGAGTCCTCTATAAATAAAGATCCTTCAATCACAGCATATTCCGTGCACAAAAACCAGCTTTCGTGGGGTTAAACCGCCAACTCCATCAAGCTTCATTACTCCGCAATCACAACCGCCTACCTCCCCCCATGTTCATCCCAATCCTTCGGGCTTTCTACCCCTGTTCAAACTGGAACTGGTAGACATGTGCATTGGCCCAAACGTCTTGCTGACTACATGGCCACATGAACATTTCGAGCGTATGTTATCCTTACTTCAAGCATAACTAACGCTCTGGTGGGGGAGTATTGTAGCGAACTGCATTCATTTTGTATCTTAGTTATTTGTAAATAAATTTTTGGCTTTGTATGATTATTCCTTTTTCGGCCATGTACACTTCATTTGTATCAATGCTTGTACAATACACTTTTTGGCGGTTAATACAATT